>JACMIG010001570.1:2819-19582 GCA_014805385.1 Levipalatum texanum
CCCGCGCACGCCACCCAACCCGGCGCGTTTGTATCGCAGCGCGCGGGGACATTCCTAGTGCGACTCTCCATCGTCGCTCTGGCCCTTCGGGGCTATCCCTCTCTGCCTCGCGAGAGTCCGGTTCCCGCGGCCGGATGGTCGCCTACAGTCCGAGTGCAAAAACTCCGGTGATTTTTGTGTCATACTCTTCCGGCGAGGCAGAGAGCAATCAAGGGTTCGGTAGTGAATATTTCCGGTGATCCAAACCTGCTAGCCAGATGACGACAGAAACATCGTTTACAATGGAGCGGTATATTGTATTATGGCAGTTCCAAACCCTTCTAAATTCGCCCTCCGCCCGAACTCTTCTCTCTCCATTGAAAATAGAGTTCTCTCATCGTCTAACTGCTGGAGAGCCTAAGTGCGAAGTGAAGAGAGCTTTGGAACTGACATAACAGAGGGGCATCGGGTTCTCTACAATAATGAGCACTCGTGAGAAGTATAATGATAATTATTTAGTGACAATTCTCGTAATAATCATACTGGACTCTCCAGTACGCGATCCTACGCTTGCGGCATCTCGGACTGCGGCTTCTTCCTGCTGTTTTCTCTTCCCGGCGCTCTGTCCAACATGCTCCAGGCTACCGTATACTGCCCGTACGCATTTAAATGTTCCGATTCTCCCGCCTATATTCGCTCTACCCGCTAATTGCAGTAGCCCCGTCCAGCTGCGAATCGGAGGAGTCCTCCTCCTGTGCATCTTCATCCTCGCCCTCATTTGCCTGCTTGATCGCTTCTTCCGGCCTCTGAGGTATACGGTAGCCTTTCCGCACGGGACCAAAACATCTTTGAAGGAGTTTCCTGATATTCTCTGCTTTCGTAATATCGTCGTTCGTTTCCATCGGCCCTCATGTGAGTTCAGAATGCGATTGGATACTCGGGTTACGGTAAAGCATTTAGATCGTCCTTCGGCAATCGGATATCGGAGACGTCATGCCTTTTCCTTCGTCAATTTGGCTTCCGAGTAAGTCACCGTCATTTTTTCGTTCCGAAGAATACCAATGACGGACTCCGTACGCCCTACTATTCCCCAGAAGTTCTTTCAGCGAAAAAAATGCAAAGAGCGAATTAGCGCATCTTCCGCATTGGTTTTCTCCTCGAAAATTTGACCAGTTCGGATCGCAAATTGATTCGTTCAGCGTGCATCTCACACATTGCCTCCGTCTTCGTGCTCTATCGCTTCCCGTACACCTACCGGTGCCTGCTCTTCACGTGAGTTCAGTTTGCGATTGGACGGTTGGTGTGGATACCGCAACCCTCTCCATTTTCCAGATTCGACTTCGTCCTCTTCGCCCTGCTGCTCTGCATCCATCCGATCTACCAGAATTCGGTTGCTTTGAGGTAAGTGCCAGTCTGCGATAGGTCGGATTCTACCATACCCCTCGGAATTTCAGCAAAGTCATCGAAACTACCGCATCCAAGGTCGTGGCCGAGGTCGCGGCAACGGAGGCCTCCTTCTCATCGACGACCCCCTTGCCCGAATGCAGTCTCGATCTGGACTATAAGGAGGAGCACTGGAAGAAGTGCCTTCTCGATTATCCGAGGTCAGTTTGCGATTCGATAGGAATCAGTTTGCGATCAATCTGAATTATGATCGCTTGCGATTTTTCCTGATTGTGAATCTGTTTGCGATTCCATTCGAAATCAGTTTGGGATCAACCTCATGGTGTACTCCCCTACCGTATTCCAGCTACCACGTAATCCTGATAATCGTCACGCTCTCCTGCCTCCTTCTCCTTCTCTTATTCACGGACTGGATCACGAACTACGAGCGGCAGGCGGAGTTTGCGTGTAATGTCTCGTTCGAAAACGAGGAGAAGTGAGTGCGACGTTTATTTAGCAAACGTCGGCCGTGGTGTAGTGCACAATCGGTCCAGATTTACCAATGGAGGTGCATGCACACCATTTCAGAGACGTCGAAAAGATGCAGGACATCAATAAATTACTGATCGAGAATATTCTGCCAAGCAGTGTTGCGGCCAAGTTTTTAGCGCCCGATCGACCGGTTCATGTGAGCTAATATTTTGATATTTGAACTTCAATTTTTGTTTTTCGATTTATGAGCATTTGAGGTTGATTTTTGATCTTTTATCTCAAACTACCTATTTCAGGAACTCTATGCGCGCTCGCACGAAGACGTCTGCGTCATGTTTGCCAGCATTCCCAACTTCAAGGTTGATCTTTGATCTCGGAACTTTCTAGTTTGAACTTTGGAATCCGTATCTAGTTTGATCTCTGATCTCTGATCTCTTACCTTTTATTTACAGGACTTCTGGAGTCAATGGGACACGTCGCGGAAGCTCGAATGCCTTCGACTTCTGAACGAGATCGTCTGCGAATTTGACAAGGTACATTTTGATCTTTGATCTACAATTATTGATCTTCCCCTTTCAGCTTCTCTCGAAGCCCAAGTTTTCATCGATCGAAAAGATCAAGACCGTCGCTTCGACGTACATGGCAGCCAGTGGACTGAACGAGATCGAGAACGATTTTGGAGAGGTCTGAAATAATTTTATCCGCTAAATACTGTAATGCCCGTCACTACGGCATCTAGCGAAATGATCTAAACACAGAAATGATCCTCAGAACTGTATTTAGAGCCAGGGCGGAAAAGTTTTGCCTTCGGAACGAAATATTTTCCAGAGCTATCTCGACGGTGAGCTGTCCGGGCGGCGCAAGAAGAACGTGGCGTATCGCAATGCTACTGTATGTTTTCGGCATAATGCCAAGTATATTTTGGTGCCATGCCAAATAAACACATTTCAGGTCATGATCGAATTTGCGATGCACATGCAACAAATACTCGAAGGTCTCAATCGCGATTCGTTTCAGAACTTTGAGTTGAGAATAGGTATGGATTATTGATCTTTGATCTACCAATATCGATCTTTGATCTACCACGATTGATCTTTGATCTCTCCAGGAATGTCACTCGGTCCTCTGGTTGCCGGAGTTATCGGAGCCCAAAAGCCACAGTACGATATCTGGGGGAATACGGTAAATCTGTCATCGAGGATGGACACCCACGGAGAGGCCAGCAAGATACACGTGAGTTGGTCGATGATCTTTCATTAATCGATATTTGATCTCTGATCTTTGATCTCCAGATGACGACGAACCTCGGTGAGCTTCTCAAGGCCGGTGGCCACCGCGTCAGAAGCCGCGGCAAGATCAAGGTCAAGGGAGTCAAGGTTGGTTGATCTTTGATCTCTTTAAACTTTGATCTATATTTTTTGTACTTTGAACTTAGATCTTTGATCCCCTGACCTTTACAGGAAGCCATGGAGACGTTCTTCCTCGAGCTGGATTCCAAGCGCAATTCCTCCGTCTCCCAGGCATCCAACCATAATAATAACCTTTATTGATCTTTGATCTTATTTATCTTTGATTTATTGATCTTTGATTATTGTTTTTACAAAATTCGGCCACCTCGAAGATTTGTCCAAATTCTCGTGATTCAGCATCTCTTTCGCACGCATACGAGTAAATGTTATTAACAGTGGCTTAATTCACTTATAATTTTATAATTTATCTTATATTTTAGTGCTATTATAATTGCCAGATATCGCATAACGCACAGTGCTGCTACGAAGTTGTGAACACGATTGCCACGGCCAGATAAATAACAGTAAATGCCTTCCGAAATTGAGATGAATAGAAAATAGTTCCATTTCTAACTTTATTTCGCAGGATTTGACAGTCGAAGTGCAAAAAAGCTTGCAATGCAATCAGGGATTGAGAGAAGAATCGTGCAAAACATTATTCCGATGCCGGGAATCGAACCCGGGCCTTATGGGTGAGAGCCATAAATCCTAACCACTAGACCACATCGGAAGGTGTGGGGTGGTGCGCACGAGTTCATCTTGAGGCGGCGGGTCGATTAGACCTAGGGGAGAGCACATTACATGTGCGCAGTGACTTTTTCGCTCGTGAAGTTGCCATTTTGATAGAGACGCAGTATGGTAATATTTTAATTTGTATTTATTCTTCCCACTTAGGCTATGGGTGGTTGCTGCAACGCAATGGACAACGAGCTGACAAGGAGAGACACTTTCACTTATAGAAGGATTAACACACTGCATCTTGTCTCGGAGTTGATTGACGACTCGACAAGATCCTCTTCCTCTCTCCCATGAGCCTAGGGGGTAGGGATAATGCTCTGAGAGATACAGCAGAGATGTAAAGGACAGAGGAGAGCCAAAAAGGTGTGACGCAACAAATCCACGACAAAGAAAGAGGAGAAGAAAGAAGAGGCGCGCAATTTGTGTCATTATCCCCCCGGAGGTTTGCTTCCCTTTCTCAAACTCTTCACTTCTCGTAAATGTTGTTGAGAAGGATACAGCAGCAATTAGTGCTGCTCCTCAACGTTATCTTCATCAACGCGGATGTTAGTGTCGACGTCTTGCCGAGAGGTGAGGAGGTTTTTATACCATTGTCGAGAACCAAACAATTTCTGAGCATGCGGTATCTCCAAAGCGCTATTGTCGGGAACCAGAAACTCTCGATATAATTTCCCTCAATGGCATCTCCCAAACCATCTGAAATCCACTGATGCTTTTGACTATAGCGAAATGCGAGATGCCGAAGGGATGGGGTTCGAGACTGAAAACAATTCCTATTTCAGGGGCCCATCATGGTTTCGGCGGCGCTGCCAGCGTCTATTCGCATGCAGTGAGATACCGGTAAGTAATCAATAAATGTTGATTTGTAAAAATATTTATTTTATTAATTTCTAAAATAATAATTTCCAGAGGTGACGCTCTGACGACACTCCACTCGTCGCCGATGCCCACTGTCAATTCGTCCGATATTGCGCGTGCCCTGATCGGGGATCGAGCCAACGACTCCAAGACTATCTCCGTCGTCCGCGATAGCTCGTTCACGTGAGTATTGTGTAAGCGTCGTCGTATGATATTGTCGAGCACCAAATTAAAGCGGATTCCCACGGTACCTTGGGAAATCCAACTGCTGATCTATTGTGAAGAACCCACGGGGTGGCAATATTATCTTTCTGCGCTTAGCGCCCGTTTGATCTACCATTTGCTCACCGGCGAGATACGCTGGAGCAGGCTGGGACCACCCACTTTCCAACTACATAATGCAAAGTACACATTACAGTAGTAATGTTGCTCAATACGAATGAGTTTCGAAAAATAATATTGTCACCCCGTGGGTTCTGCACAATACCGACCCATATTTGTCAAATTGGTCATAAAACCACGGTGGATTAACAGTCTCCCACGATACCGTGGAAATTCGCCCGCGGTTTGGTGCCCGACAATATTCCTCCAGATTGTCCCACAGTCACATCATTTCCTTTCAGGCTAAAGAATCTGACGTATTACTGGAACGAAACATTGCTTCCGAACAACTGGTGAACATTTTGAGCTAGAACATTTTGCGCTTATTCTAATTGTTCAGGTACGGCCCGTCGCACTGTCAGACAGCTTCCTTCAAATTTGCGAATGTCCTCGAGAAGCAGCATGACTTTACAACGTCTTACATGTGCTCATTTTCGGAGCCCAAGAAGTGAGCATTTGTTGAGTTCGCAAGCCTTCTCTTACGACAAGACAATTATTATATTATTTACGAGAATAAAACGTTATCATTGGCAGGTGCAAGCGAGGGATCAGCATCCTGGCTGAGCATCTTACAAGGAATGTCTCCTTCACCAACGGAACTCGGTATCTGCCAGAATTCCAGACAATACCCCAATGCAAATGAGAGAATATTGTCGAGAACCAAAATTCTGATCTTTGTTTTCGACGACAGTTTAGCATCAATTCAATTTCGTATCCGCACGGGAACGTGCACCCTCCATGACTTCCACCACAGTGTCTGCAATATATAGATAACCCTATATTCCTTTCAGAGCCTCCTCCCTCTTCTGGGAGTGCCCTCCCTCGACGGATTGCTGTGGGTGGGAGTGCTGCCGAGAAGACGAGCGCCTGCTCGGAGGCGATGTGCAGATGGGCGTGGCGTAAGTATTCTTTAAAAATAAAATAATTACTTTTTTTATTTTTCAGCAAAATATTTATATTTTTATTTGAAAAAGAACAGAAAATTCAACAGAAGTATCTCGATTGTTTTCAATTTTTTTAACAAATAGATTTAATTTTCAGAGTTCTCGCCGGCATCTTCACATTCCTTCTTCTGGCCATGCTCGTGATAATGATCGCAATGGCGTGCAGCTCTAGGAAGAGCGATGGCAAGCTGGAGAACAAGAAAGAGGTGGGGATACTGTAACTCCTATCAATCATCAATCGCAAACTGACTAAAAATATCAACAAAAACATGTTCAGGTGGAAGAGATTATCATCTTCGATCCGCTTTCTCGGCAGTGTTATGTGCTGCCTTCCCCTCGGGTTGGTCGATCTTTGATCGCTGATCTCTGATCTTTCACAGGTCACCATCCCTCGCGCCCTCATACGTAAGGCTCCGACCTACGAGGTCATCGAGGTCCCCTCCCTCATCCGCCACTGGGAACCCAGCGATCGTCCCCCCGTCCCCGTTCATCGCCCTCTCTACGATGACCCCGCCACTGCGTGCCCCCAACCCCCTCCCCTCCCCACGCCTCGCCCTGTTAGAAGAGCAACCATGACTCCACGCATGGAAAGAAAAATGAGCTATGGCAGCGAAAATCATTGATATTTTTATTTTCGTGTTTTATTGCCAAATTGTTAGAAAAAATGTTAGAATATCCATGAGTCCGCCATGAGTCCACGCATGCAGAATCTGAAGCTGGTCGATTAATTAATGTTGTTTGCGATTTTCTCATTCTTAACATGGCAGCGCTGCGCGCTGCCAACAATAAAAAATTGTATTCAAACACGCATCTAGCTAATAAACAATCTTCTTCACAGTATATGAAGATCTACAGTCAACTTTGAGAAAAGGCTGATTCAGTGTGCGATCGGTTTCCTACCGAGAGCCGATCGCAGACTATTGTCAAGCTCCCAAGCAATTCTATTTCCCCGTTCCGCGACACTGTGTTTATCTCCATAATCCCTTCGATAAGTTAGAATTGCTTGGGCGCTTGACAATATTTGGGGTTGTCAAAAAGCATTAATTTTTAAACCTGCCCTTCTTTTCGTTTTATTCGTCCTGATTTTAGCTGAACTGACTCCATTCAGACCGCGGTCGGCTTCATTAGGAGCGCGAGAGTCGGCCACAGCATCAATATCTCGGAAGAGTAAAAGGTTTGTGGGAGAATTTAAAAGGCACTTTTTTTATTTACATTTAGCGGGTGTTTTCATCAAAAAATTGCCTCTGATTCAAAAGCATTTATTTTTTGCTGCTCTATTTTAAAAAAAACCATGTAACCGATCACTCCGATCATGTTCAACAACAACCTCAAGTTATCCCTGTAAGTTCGGAAGCCATTCTGACGTCGTGTGACTATTTCTTTATCAAAGAAAATCACATGGACTCATAGAATGCAATTCGGATGTTATTGAATATCAATTTAAGCACTGCTGTCAACGACCTTGACGACCTTTCCGATAGCGATCGTCTTTCCCTCGTTTCTGTAATGTAGAAATGTTAGCTATGGTATTGTTTTCTTAGCGGAAAATCTTTAGTTTCCACCACTCAAACATTGATTCGTCGGTAATTCCAATTATTCACCTTAGCGTGAATCGTCCTAGCAGCGGCAAGTTCTTGAACGTCTCGAGGCAGAGAGCCTCCGCAGACTCGAATCGCAACAGGGCCTTCTCGTCCTGGAATGGTCAAGATTTCGATGAGACTTGGATTCTAAATCATTGGAGTACAAAATAATTCCTCACTAACCTGCTTGACAAATCGCGCCTTCTTCTTCTCTCCGGTCTTCTTGTCAATGGTGCAGATAACATTCTGTAAGTGATTCCTCGTCATTGGATGACGATTTCATCAACACTCACCTTAACAGTAACTACCTCCACCGCACTCTGAATGTGCATGATGCACGAGCATCCCGGAGCAATGAGCGACTTGTGCTCTAGGATTAGGACCTGAATAACGGTATTTTCTTCATTGATCATTTCTTTTGTCTCACTTCTGCATCGAAGATTCGCGAAACGTTGCAAAGGGCATCGGGTGAGCAGATGATGAAGCCTGCCTGGATGTCCGCCTCTTCAACGCCCTGACAATGAGAGACACGTTTATTTCTTCTCGTTTATCTCTTTCAAGTGCTGTGCTAGAAATGTTGCCATTTTTTTCTTGTTTGTTGTAGTCCTTTTGTCATCCCGCGCTCACCTTCAGCTTGAACTTGATGTTGTCGCCGCAGACTACTCGGTCAACTTCGACGTCGTCCGACCACAGCTGCATAACATGGACGACTTGCTTGTTCGGCATAATAACAAGGTTCTGTCCCTTGACGGCACAGCCCGACTCCATCTTTCCGATGATGACCGTTCCCATTTCCTGGAAAAGCGCAGAGATTAGCGTTTCCATACAATGTCCTCACTTTTCTACCCTACTCCGAATCCGAATGTATTCCGGACCTAAAATAAAGTGAAATAACTGTGCAACGATTTCTCCATGGCGCTTACTGAATACTTGTCGTGAATGATGCACCGCACGGGTCCGTTCGGCGGCATGTTGTCGATGTATTTGATGAAGCAGGGTCCGCTCAATGGAATTGTTATTTGTTTATACATTTTGTTGATACGAAAAGATACGCGCAATTAACATTGGAAATCTCGGTCAATGAGACAAATAAAGCGACGAGATAAGAACCATGCTAAGAATGGCGATTTAGGTTAGCGCGGGCACGAAAATCATTTCGCTGCACCGCGCGAAGTGATCTAAAAAAATAATGACTGGTTGTTATTTAAGTAGCCGCGTTTGAACCCTGTGGCGAGCGAGGGTCATACGGGACATAAAAGAAAAAAGAATTCCCGGATTTATGATCTGAAAGTATTTTTAAACAAAAATCAGGGCTTTGAATCAAGAATAATTTTACTGTCTGTTGCTATTTTTGTACTGACCATCATAAAACCGGTCACTCCGTTATGTTCAACTGCAAACCATGTTTGCCCCCATTCGCTCGCAAGACATTCTGACGTTGTGACTATTTCTTTATCAAAGAAAATCACGTGGACTCAAAGAATACAATTTTGCGACAATCAAACTCTGAAAGGTAGAGAGTGTAAGACTAAATAAATACTTAACAAGCCACCTCTCGCGCAGTGCCGAAATCGACTCGAAACAAATTTCCAGAACAATGATAGTGCATCCTCTCAAAATGAGTAACTAGTATCTGTATAATTTCGCGGGGAAAAATAATCAAACCGACGTTAAATTCTTGGCGATAGGTCTATAGCACAACCCATAAGAAATAAGATTGCTAAATCGGAGAAAGGCTTGATGGGGGAACACAGAACGACCATCTCATTAGGACAGGTTGAAATCAGATGTTATTGAATGTCAATTTAAGCACTGCTGTCAACGACCTTGACGACCTTTCCGATAGCGATCGTCTTTCCCTCATCTCTGTAATGAAGGAATGTGTTAGAAAACATTTCGTTTCCAATACGCGATTCAAATTATTCACCTTAGCGTGAATCGTCCTAGCTGCGGCAAGTTCTTGAACGTCTCAAGGCAGAAGGCCTCCGCAGACTCGAATCGCAGCACGGCCTTTTCATCCTGGAATTGTAAAAAAATTCACTACATGGCTGGGTTCTTTAGATTGCAAAACTATTGGCTTGGGTCGGAGTGCGACGGAAAAGAAAGTCGTTCCACACTGACCTGCTTGACAAATCGCGCCTTCTTCTTCTCGCCGGTCTTCTTGTCGATCGTGCAAATGACATTCTACAATGGGTTCCCATGCAAATCTCCCTTCTTCGTGGATTACGAAGGTTATCATTGTGAAAACTTACCTTGACAATAACTTCCTCCACGGCACTCTGAATGTGCATGACGCACGAGTATCCCGGAGCAATGATCGATTTGTGCTCGAGGATCAGGACCTGATAAACGGTTTTTATCGTGATTGATCATTTCGTTTGTCTCACCTCTGCATCGAAGATTCGCGAAACGCTGCAAAGGGCATCGGGCGAGCAGATGATGAAGCCCGCCTGGACGTCCGCCTCTTCAACACCCTGAAAGACATTTTATTTAATTTCTTCTTTATACATGATCAAGGGCGGTATGTACCTTTTTCGTTAGGTAAGATTTAAAATATTTCATGGCTTCTACAGTTCCGCGCCTACCTTCAGCTTGAACTTGATGTTGTCTCCGCAGACTACTCGATCGACTTCGACGTCGTCCGACCACAGCTGCATAACTTGGACGACTTGCTTGTTCGGCATAATAACAAGGTTCTGTCCCTTGACGGCACAGCCTGATTCCATCTTTCCGATGATGATTGTTCCCATCTCCTGGAAGAACACGGAGGTCAGCGTATCTAGGATACTTGCTCAGGCAACGGGTCAGCACATTCAGAATAAAGTGAAGATGCGGTGATCCGATTTATATCACAAGCTTACCGAATACTTGTCGTGAATGATGCACCGCACGGGTCCGTTGAAGTCTCGGGAAATGGACGGCAGCATGTTGTCGATGTATTCGATGAAGCAGGGTCCACTTCAAAGGAATTGATATTTTTAATAATAGCTCGACGCGTCCCTCTAGGGTACGGGGCGCGGATTTTCCAAGTGTAGAGAGCTATAGGATTCTCTAATAAATCATGCAATTGTTATGAACCTCTACATCAAGTGGAGACACTTTTTATATTTATTTATTTTTGATACATTAATTTGCAAAAAACTCACGTGTACCATCCACCCTGATCCGAGGAGGACGGTCTGTCCTTGAGGAAGGAGCCCGTCAGTCCCGAGCACGGGATGTACGTCACGTCTGTCTTCGGGTTAAATCCGCACTTCTTGAGGTACGGCGTCAGACGACTCTGGATCTCGTTGTACCTGAATCGAGTAAAATGATGGCCTTGTCGAGATATTTTTTTTCTATTTTTAAATATCGTCGATTGATTCTTCCAGTAAGTCGCTCGAATTAAATAGCAAACCTCTCCTCCTCCCAGTTGACGCTGGAGTCGTCCATTTTGTTGATGAGAATGACGAGATGCTTCACTCCGGCGGTCTGCAATCGACTAGATCAGTTCAGCGATTTGAATGGCCCCCGAAAATATCGTTGGGAAGAGTAAAGTATTACGCATGTTTTTCGGACCACGAAAGTCTTCGTCGAAACTATTTTTCGGGTACAATTCTAGCATGACCTAGCAAAAAGCACACCTTCACAAGCATAGCATGCTCGCGCGTCTGTCCTCCACGATCGAAGCCCGTCTCGAACTCGCCCTTGCGAGCGGAGATTACCTTGAATTGTCATGTTTTTTTGTTGAATGCGGTTTCAGTAGCTTACCAATACGGCGAGGTCAGCCTGATTGGCGCCGTTGATCATGTTGGGGACGTAAGACTTATGCCCAGGGGCATCGAGAATGGTGAAGTGCTTCTTCTCCGTCTGAAAAAAGGAGTATTTCCCTCGACCAGTAAACTCCGCTGGCTCAAGCTGTGACGGTCGCTTTTAGAAAAACAATTGTTCCGTGGCAAAGCATACCTCGAAGTACGCCCTTCCGCACTCGACGGTCTTTCCCTTCTCGCGCTCCTCCTCGTTCGTATCCAGTGCCCATGAGAGGTACCTGGAAATATGATTTACAAGTGGTTCAATAGTTTCGGGTATACCATGTCTCTCGTCCCTTCTCCTTCGCTTCCTTCTCGTACTTCTCGAGTGTGCGCTTGTCGACCTGCAGAGATATTTTCATTTTCTCGGAGAAACATGCAGAGGCGCCCGATAAAACTATTTTCCTTTTCTATTATTGGAGAAAATGAATTTAAAAAACATATTTGAATACAGATTGTTTTGAGGCTATCAAACTGACCATTCCGGTCAAAAACATGAGCTGTCCTCCGATGGTGGACTTGCCGGCGTCGACGTGGCCAATGAAGACGATGTTGACGTGCTCTTTGTGGGTGCCATCTGAAATTGCATCATAATCATCAAAGCATTGTTATCGACGATGATCAAGCATTGCTGCCGAGTATTGGGGCGTCGTCAAAAGATAAGAACGTCTGCAATTTTACAGCGCAGCCATTTATTGCTCACCTACGTCACTACAAGCTTTCCATAAATTGGGGGGATCAATTATCGACATAATTGCTAACCTTCAACGTAGACTGCTCGCTCGAACTTCTTCGAAAGGGCCGAAATAACCTTATCCTTTTCTCCGTCATCTACGGTCTCCTGCAAGTGTTGATTTTTATATCTCTGGCATCGTGATCAGTACTACCTTCTTTTCCTCCGGCGCTGGCGCGCTCTCTTGAACCGGGGCTGGAGCCTCTTGGACAACCACTGGAGCTGCTGCTTGAACTGGGGCTGGTTCAGGCTCAGGCGTAACATCCACTTCTTCGTCCCAGCCTTCAAATCATTTGTTGCTAATTAATTTTGACAACATTATTATTGCTTGGTGTAATTTATTGCTTGCAACATACTCTGAACAGGCTCGGGCTGTGGCGGAGGTGGTGGTTGCTGCTGCTGCTGTTGCTGTCCCCATGACTGTCCAGGCACGAACGGTCGTGCGTTGGCATTCGGCACGAACGACGGAGCGTTCGAATTCAGACCGCGTCGCGACATGTCGTCCATTTCTAAATAATGAGCGAATTAATGGAAAATTTACGAGCAATCAACAGAGCCAATATGACGAAATAAAGCGACGAGGCGTGAACTAAGCGAAGAATGGCAATTTAGGTTAGCGCGGGAACGAAAAATATTTAGCAGTACCGCGCGAACTGATCGAAAAAGTAATGAGTGGCGAAGTTAAGCGGATGCGTTTGAACCATGTGGCGAGAGAGCGTCATACGGTACGGAAAAGAAAAAAAGAATTCCCGGATTCATGATCTGCTCGGGACCAAAATACCAATGATCACATTCTGCTTTCGCGCTTTCATCAAAGTTTTTTTTCTTTTGTTTTCACAGTAGCAGCAAATATTTAAATAAATTTTATTCAAATTTCTTTTAAAAAAACTACATCACACTATCGAACAAATGAAATGCAATGATAAGATCACAAATGCAGATCCCAGGGGAATGAACCAGCAACAATGCAATATTATAAGGGAGAATATTAAGACCACGTAAAGAAATTAACAGGTACTTCTTTAACAATTAATACAACATCAGTATGCATTCCTAAAACTTCAGCTCATAGGCACAAATTGGCAATCTTGATCTTGTCATCATTGGTGTAGTCGCGGAAGCTCTTGGGAAAGAGACGTTCTTCCAGCGATGGATTGTAGGTGTCGTATCTGAAAGAGGGTGAAACTTGAGGGGGTTGGAATAGTTTGGTACGCACGCCATCATGGCCTTTATCGCGCAGAAGGCGCTGTTGACGTGTGCTCCCGCATCGTTGCCGATGAATGCATCGGGATGGGGAATAACTGCAAGGAGATGATACGTTTTATGATTGATCGAAGTCTGATTTTGACTAGTCACCTACCTTCAATCAGTGCCAGCACGCGGAAGGGATTGCGCAGCGAGAAATCGAGGTTCTGAAAAGGCTCGTCTTATCATTCCTCGGAAGAGTCTTACTCGATAGGGCGTAGGCATGATCGATGTCACCCAGACGTTGTCGACTTCGGAATCTCCGCTGTAGCTGAAATGAAAGCGATTCACCTCTTCGTTATTTTGGATAACAGATGGAATTCTAATTCCCATGACTATTTCCTCTACACCCAATCCGTTCTCTCATTAGGTCACTGTCTTTCGACACTGCGAAAACGCTCACGCTGGTAGCGGAACAGTCGAGAACTCGCTCCGCATGAACGCTTCCACATCGGGAGCCGGAATGCCCGTCCGCAGGATATCCGGCCAGTTGGCGTTGACGGTGTTGCTGAATCGTGTCCGGTTATTTATTGCCAGGGATCATCGTGAGCTCAGAAATGTCACACCCATAACTTTCGTCGATTCCTATGTGAAACACTTACTACAAGAACATCATCGTCTGCAGTCCGCTCTCCTGTCGCAGCCTGGCAAAGGTTGCACTGCGACCCGCGGGCTCTCCGACGTACTTGTACTGTAAAGCCCTTGTCTTCGTCGTCTACAATCTAGAGATACCTGGAAATCCGTCCGGAAGCCGCTAACCATCTCCTCAGCGGGAAGTCGTTGCAGCCTGCCCGACGATACAATTCTGAAGAGGTTCTGTATTACGAACATTCCTGGGTAGTTTGCTTGTAAGAGTTTTCAAAGATGTAAAACCCTCTCAATTGTATGTAACCACCAACCACTCAGGCAATGAATTCCAATGGATAGTGGACTTACTCTCCAAACCACGTAGGCATCGAAGGCATGGTGTCCCTGTACAGAATGGGTGGCGGATGAGGTTGCACGGCCTTCTCGACAGACGGCGACTTGTTCTCTGATCCCCATGTCTTCACAACGGGCAGTTTTCCAAAAACGGGCTTCGTCGCAACGTCGAAGAACTCATCGAGGTCTGCAAGGCACGGCCATTATCAAGAGCTCGGCATCTGTCTAACAATTAGTTGCAACTAGCTCCGTTTCTTAGCCATTGATTCAACTGGTAATTTTTTTTAAAAAGAGAGCCCGTAACGTCTCTGCATGTATTCTTCTGGCGTGCGAATCTTGCATTGAGCTAATTCCCCAATGATAACTTACTGCAGGCATATCCAATGGTGAACTCCTCGAATGTATCTTCTCGTTCCATGCCCGTGATTCTTGGAATGACTACGCGCATAAGCGACGCAGCTCCGGTGAGCTCCGCTGGGTTTGTGGAGCCGCTGATGATTTGCACTGAAAAGTATTAATTGAGTTATTTTCTTCATTTTATCTTTTTTATTCATATTCCAACGATAAGCTTCCTTACTGATCCTTCGAAGCTCCCCGTGGCAGGTTCCACTCGCGCAAACTCCCGGCAGGGGCGTGTAGTTGTCGTCGATCGGCTCGAACATCGGCAACATCTCACCGCAGAGGAAGCAGCGCCTGGGAATTAGGCACTTTTTGCTGTTTTCAATGGGTTCAACTCACTGCGCCATTCCGTCCAATTGCGCGAAAAGCTTCTGATAGAGCTCCAGGAGAAACGACGGCTTTTCTTCACCAGTCTCCATCTGTGGCTGCTGTAAGCCTTCGAGATGCTTGATTGCAACCTGCAAGTGGTGAACTAAACATAAAAAGTAAATCGCAGTTCCAATGGCTCCGTGTAAAATGTTCTAGCCAGACCATTGTAAACGGTCGTCTACTCTGGATAGCAAAGCCCCAGACGTCCTTGAACTAACAGAACATCTCTTACCGCATGGAAAGCGATTCCGACGTTGGTGACCGTCGCGGAGACTCCCTCGTTCGTGCTCACTTCGATCAGCGGAGCCACGCAGAATTCGGGATACGCGGATGGGTCGATTCCTCGCAGAGTCAAATAAATGACATCCATGCCATCCAATCCCCAGTAGGCCTTGTACTCGTCCTGAACGGGAGGTCATGCGGACGATCGTTTAGTTTATTGTGAGTTTAGCCTTGCATCCTTCAACGTGCACGAAGAATACGGCGAACGTTCCGCTAAACGCCAGAAGTTTCGGAGGTGTAATTGTTTGGGCTCTGGATAATATATTTCTCACCGGAATATAGGAGCCAAGAAGTCGAAGGCAGATTCCGGCCGAGCCATCGGGGCTGAGAAGGGCACTCGCGGCCGGCGCTCCCAACGCATCGGCGAAAACCTAAACAAAACAATCGAACTTCGGTCGAGAGCGGCTTCTCACCTCGAACTTGGCGTTGACAGCGGCGATATCGTTAAAGAGTGCGGGATGCTGAGCGGGATCCATGGCCTGAATCACGCGAGGAATCCATTGATACCAAGTGAACAATTCAAATGGGTCAGAGTGGATCGCAGACTGGCATGCAAGTCGGGGTTGGATGGGAGGCAATCCGGGGGGTTTCAACGACTAATGAGGCTACTCCGCTTATGCTATCCGGTAAAAAGATCCTAAAACAAAAGAAAACACAAAATGAGAATTTAAAAAATAAGTGTAACTCCCGGAAATGTTATCATTACGAACAATGACCCTCGAAAGACAGTCCGGCTCGTGAGGGGGCTTTGAATGTACGAAAATCAAAGACATAGAATGAGCTCTTTTGTCGGTCACTGGTCAAGTTACGCATACAATGCAAATGAGCATTGAAAAGAGTATCTAAACAGGATCGCGCTCCTCTTCGCGGTTAGTGCGCGAAGTTGCGAGTTCTCGCAGGTTTGTTCGAACTTTCTAGATAATCGACTCTATATTCTGCAAACCTGCCTAAAAATTGTTCTTCGAGTATCCACAGTCGAACCAAGCTACAGTAACCTCTATGTACTGGTAATCTGGGTTATAGTAGCACGGATCGATTTTGATCGTGCCCTTTTTCTTGGAATTCCGGAATTATCACAGATCACTGAACTCGTTCTCCAGACAGCTGGCAAACGATAACCGGGAGAGTAAGAGTACTAGATCGACCCCCAGACGCTCTGAGGGTACTGCAGCCCCACGTTTGTAGAAACATGCCAGGTGTGCAATTCGAAGTATTGAAAAAGAGCTGGCATCGAGGGTCGAATGGGGAGGGTGGGGGGGGGGGGAAAAGGCCTGGGGTTTGTAAAGGCCCAATCCCCAGGAGGAAAGGGGGAGGTTAAGGAAAAAATTTAAAAAAACGTGGGACCCGTAAAAATAAAAAAAAAAAGGGGGGGGGGGGGGGGG
>JACMIG010001571.1:7477-19580 GCA_014805385.1 Levipalatum texanum
ACGACTCGGGGGAACAACATTTGTGCTTATTAGTGCAAGAAAAGAGAAAAGCAAAACGTTTGCACCCGGCGGGGTTCGAACCCCCGACCCTCGGCACCAACATTTGCCAACTCAACGACGCCTATGACCAACCTTAGACACGTTTAATTTTTTAATTTTTTTACTAAGTGGTACATGGACGCACTGGGCACATAATACATGATAATTCAGATTGGTCTGGGTTTTTAAAAAAATTAAAAAAATAAAATGTAAAACCAAAATTTTTTTGCTCAAAAAACTAACTTAGCGCGAGTTGGCCCCGGGTGGTGAACTGTACGCCTCTGGCCCCCGAGCACGCTGGTACACTTATTTTGGCGAAAAACCGCAGTTAAAATTAAATACGAGCAACCAAAGATTGGTTGAACTTTATTTTTGGTCTCGAAGCGAAAGCCTGTTCGAGACCTACCGTACCCCTCACGGTGCTTGGGGTCACCCAAGGTATCTACCATAAATATTTGGGCCCCAGCCGCCGACCCCCTGTTCACACGATATTTGAACATTTCGGAATTTCTGTCTTAAAATCAACAGATGCAAGTCGATGTCGTTCCCCTCCCTCCCCAAGACTTCCATCATCATTGTCTTCCACAACGAGGCCTGGACGACTCTTCTTCGAACCCTTCACTCTGTCATGAATCGTAGTCCCCTCCACCTCCTAGAGGAGATCATCCTCGTCGACGACCTCTCCGACAGGGATTACCTCCGTGGCCCCCTCGATGCCTACATTCGTCGATTCCCGGTACCGAATCTTCCGCATGTTACCATTCATTACTCGTTGCAGATTCCAGTACGAATGGAGCATCTGAAGGAGCGATCAGGCCTCATTCGGGCGAGGTTGACGGGGTCGGCTATGGCGAAGGCGCCTGTCCTACTCTTCCTCGATGCACACGTGGAGGTGAGTGCAGGGAGAAGAGGAGATGGAGGGGTGTCGTTGAGGTGACGGAGGGATGGCTGGAGCCTCTTCTCTCCCGCGTCGCCGCCGATAGGAAAATCGTCGTTGCCCCCATCATCGACGTCATCTCCGACGACAACTTTGAGTACGTCACAGCGAGTGACACGACGTGGGGAGGATTCAACTGGCATCTCAACTTCCGATGGTACGCTGTCTTTGCTTTTCTCGCTCTACTATTGGATGCAGGTACTCGGTCCCTCAACGAGAACTCGTCCGGAAGGGAGGCGATCGATCTGCTCCCATTCGGTAATTCTCCCCGTGGATACGGCGCCCAATTATTGTCATTCAGAACTCCCACTATCGCGGGAGGACTTTTCGCTATTGACAAGCAATTCTTCTATGACATCGGATCCTACGACGAGGGAATGCAGGTACTGCGCTCTATTGCTTTAAAAATCTATTTCGATATAGTAATAAATGCGACGTCGTAATCGATCTCGTATAGGTGTGGGGCGGAGAGAATCTGGAGATCTCCTTCCGCGTGTGGATGTGTGGAGGATCACTCGAGATCCATCCCTGCTCCCGCGTTGGCCACGTATTCAGGAAGCAGACTCCCTACACTTTCCCCGGTGGAACGGCCAAGGTTCCTCCCCCTCTCCTCCCTCTCCCAACTGCTCCCACTCCAGGTCATTCACCACAACGCCGCCCGAACTGCCGAAGTGTGGATGGACGAGTACAAAGAGTTTTTCTACAAAATGGTTCCCTCTGCTCGTTCCGTCGATGCCGGCGACCTCTCCCCCCGCACGCATCTCCGACAACAACTACAGTGCAAGTCATTCCGGTGGTACCTCGAGACGATCTACCCCGAGGTACTCCCTCCCCTTCCCCTGCCTCTCAGCCACTCCTCCCCTTTCAGGCCCCCCTCCCTGCACGGTACCACTCACTCGGCCATGTCAAGCTGTCAGGGGAGAAGAGATGCATGGACACTCACGGGCGGAAGAAGGGAGAGGCAGTCGCCATGGCCGCCTGCCATGGACAGGGAGGCAACCAGGCGTGGAGTCTAACTGGGAAGGGCGAGGTGAGGACGGACGACCTATGCCTCTCCGTCGGAACGGCTCTTGGACTGGAAGGAGTCGTACGCATGGACAAGTGCAACGTCGCCGCCCCCAATCAGAAACACGTATTCACCTTCGACGAGGAGAGCGGCCACGTAGTGCATCGGAAAGGGGGAAGGTGGGGAGAGAGGAGGGGGTCATGGCCAGTCCACACCTTCAGGTGCCTCACCGCGGAAGGGGACAGAGTACTCATGCAGAAGTGCGAGGAGGGAAACGAGCAACAGCGGTGGCAATTGGAGAAGTATCGACGAGAAGCCTACCCGTAGGATTTCTTTTGCTTTTTTTGTCTATTATATTCGCTTTTTATTATAATATGCATATCAGGCCGGTCCCGAGAGGATCGAAAAATTGTGTTACGTCTTTTCATGAATGTCATAGCGATCCCCTCGTGGCCAGTCTGTTTTATGGTGGGTTGCCTCGTTTTCACACGAGCGAAAAAAGAAACAAATTATCTTGAGATAGTGTGCATGAGGGTACATAGTATAGAGCCTTATATATTACATTATAATATATCATATGTGCATAATATCTCGTTGGAGTAATCGTACAAACGAATCGAGTTTCCACAGTTGCCATGGTCTGGCAGATGAGTGGCTGGAGTTCGTGGGTTGGTTGTTTGATTGAGATCCGTGTTGTCATTTCCTCATTCCTTCTCTTCACAGCGTCACTTCGAGGTCGATCAAATCCCCCCTCCCATATCGATGTCACCCCTTATTCCTCTCCTTTTCTTCTCTGTGATACTTTAACTGTCGACCAAGCAATACCTTCCCCGAGTCATACATTTCCACAGGTTCATGCCAATAAAACGAAAACATACTAATTGGTTTTATTTTCACAAGTATATACAAAAACCTCAAGAAGGCGCTTGACCTGTATAGGATAGTAGACGAATCGGCTTACCGTATCCAACGATGTATGCACCATGCTAACAGGTCACTACATACGCTACTTAGAGTTTGCTCGTGAGAGTGAAGTTCTCGAAGACAATGGTCTTATCGTCGTCGATTCGCGACTTGGAGAAGGAGGCGACGTCCATGGAGACGAGTGGGCGCTCCGTGCAATATCTACAACACGGGGTGTATCTCCATCCTAGGCAGTTCTCACCTGAACGCAGAGACAATCTCAGCCGTGGAGGAGTCCTTGGCTGCCGCTGCATTGGTGAGGAGGGCACCTGGAATGTCTCCACCTCTCCCCTTCCCCCCTCCCTCACTAACCGCAGTAGATACGGCCGAGAGACATCATGACCTGCCGCGCCCCCGAGTCTACTCGTACAGAGTCACTGAGGGAGGAATCGCCCAGTTTGGACACTGTCGAGGCCAGGGAGGAGACTCCTTCCAGGACTGCACGGGCAGAGGAGGATACCTGCAAGGGAAAACGGATATTAGAATGAAGACAAGAGGCCAATACTCGAGTGTCTGCACTGCGATTCGAGTCTCCGACGAGTCGTTTGACGACGTTGGCGAAGGCGGCGACGACGTTCTCCTTCCCTGCCATAACTCGGAGGACATCGAGAGAGAGAACATTCGTAGTGCCCTCCCAGATAGGAGTAACCTGACGGGAGCAGCCCCTCTCTCCCGTGTCACTCCCTCCCTCCCTACCTGGGCGTCCCTGAGGATGGCCGGTATTCCCGTGTCTTCCATGTATCCCATGCCTCCAAAGCACTCCAGTCCCTCGCTGACGAGAGGGACACACTGTAGAGAAGGAGGGAGGAGGGAGAGGGAGAGAGCACCCACCACTTTGGCCGTGTATGCCTTGAGGACGGGAGTGAGAAGACGAGCGACGAGGAGTTCGTCCCTCGTCGCCTTCATCGATTCCTGGAGACCGACGAGACGGGCGATGTCGAGGAGGAAAAGAGTGCACGCCCTCACTTCGACCTCGAGGTCAGCGAGAGTTCTCGTGTGGAGTGGCCAGTCCTTCTGGAGTCTTCCGAAGACAGCCCTCCTCGAGGAGTAGTCACGGGCGAGGGAGACCATCCTCCTCATGTACCCAACACTCGCAGCCGCGTTGTGGAGTCGAGTGACATTGAGCATATTGGCGATGGAGGGAATTCCCCTTCCGACGGGCGACAGAAGAGTTCCCTTCACTCCCTCCAGCAACAATTCTGCAGTCGGCAGCTGGCGAGTGCCCATCTTGTCCTTCAGCCTCATCATCTGGATACCGTTCAGCTGTCCTTTCTCATCCTTCAGTCGGACGAGGAAGAGCGAGAGACCCTTCGATCCCTCCACGGCCTCTCCACTCTCGTCCACGACCCGGGCGAGAGTGAGAGCGACGTCGGCATCGATGGCAGACGAGAACCATTTGTATCCATTCAGCAGGTACTGTAGCTTCTCCTCCTCCCCTCCCTCCCTCCTCCCCTCACCGTGTCTCCCTGTTGGTGCACTGCATAAGTGTCGCAGGCGCCGCCGACGTCGCTGCCTCCTTTCTTCTCTGTCATCCACTGTCCCGATGTCCAGGCCCTGCCCTCGTCCCTCCTCTCCTCCTCCCCTTCCCCCACTCACAGTTTTGAATCCCGACTGATGAGTCTCTCGTAGGCTTCCTTGGCTGCGGGGTGGGAGGTGTGCAGACTCAGCGCCTGCCATTACTTATCTTGTTATAGACTATTGAGTGGTACCTGGAATGTCTTGGCTGCCCCGTCAGTCATTGCGAGGGGACACGAAGTGAGTCCGGAGGAGGGGCCGAACAACATCAATTTGACCGTCTACATCCGATTGAGTGGATAAGAGAGTGAGAGGCACCTGGTGTATCCTTCGATGGCTGGCCTCCCGAGTGGAGTCGTAGCCGATGGCTGGAGGGAGGGATGGAAAGAGGAGAGGGGGAATGTGGCCAACCGACGAGACCCTCCTCTGCCATTATCTTCTTCAGTTCCTTCCACTCATCGCACACTCTCAGGGTGTCCGCCCTCCTCCCCCACGCGTCTTGGGCAACGAGTTCAGGCTCAGTCAACTGAACCCCCTCTAGAGTAAGGCCGCCCCACGAACGAACCTCGCACTGTCGTCCCAACTCCGTGATCTGATTGACTATTCGATCTCCAAATCGGTCGAGATCAGCGGCAGTCTGGAGGGGGGGATGGATGGAGGGGAGGGCGGTACCTTCTCGTATTCATTCTGGGGAAGAAGTCGACGAAGGGCGCGATCGAGGACTGGGTCATCTCGGTATGGATTATGGAGAGTCGGCGGTTCCAGCGAGAATCCACCAGTCTTAGCGTGCGAGTATGCATTCACTCGAGAGGACAACCTCAACCCAGACGGTCTCCGCGCCCGCAGTTAAAAGGCACCTCGATGACCGCACGAGGGCCGTTGGGATATCCTTCAACGTAGTTTTGAGCGTGACGGCCATCTGGTAGGGCGACTGTGGATAGTAGAATGAGTAGCCACGCTGGTGCAGGACAGGGTACAAACTACAATAGTTCATTGGGTTCACAGGCACGCGATAAGATATGATCGCAACATGCGGTTGAGGGTTGGTGATAAATTGGGTGCGCCGAAGAGCGAATAAGGAAATGAAAAAGTAAGTTGTTTTTATACATAAAGTTCCGGTTTGTGGCTGTTTAGCGTACATATACGTCTCGTAAAATGCTGTAACTTCAGCACTGGTTTATGCAGTGTGAACTTTTTTTAGCCTTGATGTGAAATAGGTGATGCATGTAAATGAAACAGCATGGTGCGATGCCACTTTGCAAATAAATTTGTCCGGGAGCTCACCTTTCAGCAAGACGAGATAGTTGATTAATGCAGCCTTTTATTTCCCAGCAAGTAAATACGATCTGTAGACAAGCCTTTTCCCCAGCGAAATTGTCGGAACAGGTCTGCGGCATTGGATGGAATGGAGATAAAAAAAATACAACAATTCCGTTGAGGGTGCGGAATGCTTCCAGTTCCAACAATTTCTGATGGAGATTGACTCGGAAAAGCGTGTCTTCATAATGCATCGTACACATGTATAATGAACCTTCTAATCACAGTTGAATGTTGCTCCGTTGGTTTGAATTTCACAGAATGGAATGCCCCCTATTAGTACATTACCATTGTGATAATTAATTTCATATCTCAAAATTGAGAGGATGAGAGAGAGAAGAGATTATGTGAAGAATTGCTTGTAACATAATTGGAAGGAGTGTGACACCAATGTAATCAAATCAATTATAAAGAAACATCGCTCTTCATTTAAGATGCACAAACGACTAGCTGACACCGGAAAAAAACCTTGTGTAAATATGTTTAGGTTACTGTAATAAGCTGAGCTGCAATAGTTACATATTTTTTTGCCTCGCTCACTTAACACATCAATCTACAGTGTGAGTAGATACATCTTTCCTGTACTCACAAATGCTGTAGTAAGTAGATGCATGAAGTTTTTAATAGAAGTTTCAGGAAGTTATGACTATGACCAGAAGTAGATTTCTATTAGTAATGGATCAAGTATTTTGACAATGTACATGCATTTAAAAATGAACTCAGGTTCTCCCACAACATGAGCGTATTTGCGTTGATGCTCGATCGAGGAGATTCACGTTTCCCGTAGCAGCACGCTCAGTCTTGTACGACGAGTACCTGCGGCAGCAAAATCAAGTGGAGGCCACCCATGCAATTTGCCATTTCTAATAAGAAATAAAGCTTAAGAACCAAATAAGTAATTAATGATATTACTCTTCCTTAGACGAGCATACCTCTGATCTGCGGCCTTCATATCGTGGGTGAGTCGCGTGGCCACTTGCTCAAAAAGCGCATCAACGTTCGTTGCATCCAGTGCAGAGGTCTCGAGAAAGTAGTCGAAGGAGTTTACCTGCAGCACAATTATATATGCACTGCGTGGTAATGGTTGTGAAAAATCATAATAATTGAATCATGGCCGGTGGCCACCAATAGCTTCAACTTGGTAAAAGGCCACCCATAGCGTCAGCTTGGCCAGTGGCCACCCACAGCGTCTGACATGGATCACCGAATACCCTAATCCGCGTGTCTATCTTGTCGCTGAATCAAGCTGTACTCGAATTCCTCTATCCCAGATATGATTGGGGGTATGTTACAGTTCGATTTCACTGGTCCTCGCAGACGGCAGAATAAATTCAGGAAATGTAAAAGTGCAACTGACCTCGGAAAAGTCTCTGCCAATTCGCTCAGGAATTTCTCGCTCATCATCCTTATCCACTTTATTCCCTGTAATTTCAGTGTAGTTTAACGTGAAATTTCTGCGTTTATCTCAAAAATGTCTTACCGACAAGTATTTTAAGTACGCGGCGATTTGCGTATGTTTCGATTTCAGAAAGCCACTCGGGAAGGCAATCGAAGGATGGCTGGCACGCAACATCATATCTGAAACCACTGAATTGTGGTTGTCGCAATACTAACACGGTGGAAAATAACGTGATTTGCACCATAATACACACCGATAAAAGCTCACACAAGTACAATCGCGTGGGCGGATCTGTAGTAGCTTTGAGTGATGGAGCGGAAGCGCTCTTGCCCAGCAGTGTCCCAAATTTGAAGCTGAAACATGAAAAGTGATAGATCATTCTGGTCTCACACGAACAAGGGCTATTATTACTTTTTTGAGTGATGTGGAAAAATATTTCGCGAACCTACGATCAACCTACGATTTCACGAACCTACGATCACAAAACCTATGCAGATAACGGAATACCACTAATTTGACATTGTACATAATGCTCCAGGAGCGTTTTCACGGTCCTAACCCATTAGAAAGCCGAAAGTTTCCAAGTTTACGTAAATTTAAGGTGCGCACCTTGATTTTGTCATCCTCAACATTCACTGTCTTGATCATGAAGTCGACCCCGATTGTTGCACTCTGACCGGGAGGGAAGATTCCCTGCACATGAGAGGAAATAGAGGTCAAAAATACTGATAAAGTGCAATGTGGGCAACATATTTGAAAATTTACCAACCTGTGTGAATTTTCGAACAAGGCATGTTTTTCCGACACCAGCGTTTCCGACCAGCACAACCTTGAAGAGGTATTTGTAGTCCTCCATGCGAGTTCCCGTTGGATTGATGGACCGAAAAGCTCTTCCTAGGTACTATTCCGCCTGAATTGTGCATCATCCGTTGAAATGGCACCAAACAACGATTTAAAAAAATTAGCATTATATTTCGCAACGACGAGTTGATCATGGCCGCAGTTAGCTCACTCACGTTATACCTGCTCATGACAGACTTTCAATAAAAGACACAGGATATTCCATTCAGGACTAAATGTTCGGTATCTCAAGCCGTGAAATAGAACTTTCATCCGTATTTAAGGCCCTTCATGTAGGCTCGAACGTTTGAAAAATGTGTCTACTTTTGAAACTTTTAGTGCCCAGCGAATCAGCTGAAGGTCTTTACCGCATCATTATTGCTTCACATTTGCGCTGTTGATGTCGCGCGTTCGTTTCCGAGACATCACGAAGCATAAAAAGCATAAGACTGATTACCTTTCAGGCTTCAATCGTCGCCATTCGGCGATGATTCGCGCAATGCCGTGGGGCATCGCTTTCATCGCGACGCTACTCTCCACAAGCCACCAGCAATCGCTTGCTCATGATCACTCGTCGATTGAAGGATGCTCTCCGAGAGGTAATCAGTTTTCGAGGCCCATGCAACGAAGTACTTTTACAGTCCTATCCTCAAAATCTGTACATGCGATCGAAGCCAAGTACTCGAAATCGCTCGAAATGTTCGTCTGTAAAGGAATGCCTCTGGCTCTGCGCCATCTATTTGTCGACGTTCATCTGAATATCAATTTAACTGCTAATCAGGAGTATCAGTTATACCAGGTAAATCATTTAAATATTAGAAAATAGCCAAAGGAGAAAGAAACAACTACATATATTCCAACAAGTCGACGTATGTGTGAACCCTTACCATACATTTATCATTATTGTCACGTTCGCGATCACTGGATAACCTGAAAGAGTTTGTTCAGGGAGCAAACTGCTCAGCAGTTCAAGAAGCGTATGACGCCGATAACAGACTGTTCGGCCTGCTCAAGAGTGTCAGCCTATGGAGGTTTCGTTATGAACTTCATAATGTATCGATTCCTTCTTGAGGTCATTACAACTCGACCCATTCTCGGAGACGGTGATTGGTATTGGAACAGATCTGCCATACAATATTGGACTCGTCGTTAATCGTAAGCTTTCTGGAAATCCTCTAAAGAACTGTTTACTTTCATTTCAGAGTTCAGTGTATGGCGCGTAGCGCTCTTTGTTGTCGGCGTTCTCATCTTTCTCCTCGCGCCTTCGCTCGTTAGAAGCGCATTGGTGTACTATGCTGGTAGGGTTCTATTCGCTGGCTACTAGAAAATCGCCGTCTATCAAACTGAAGTGATACGGTAAACAATTGTAGGTGGATGTACAACGGGAGCGCTACTCTCGTTTCTCCTCCTCGTATTCCTCATATATCGTGTTGCTCCCAAGGTCTGTTCTTGACTCTTCCCACATGAAATGCTTATGTGATCAGAAGACGATAGGAGTCCCGATCCTCCTTGGCGGATGGTCGGTGGCGGCTTGGATGGCAGTTCACGCATGGGGGAATATCACACACTATGCCATCGAGTACCAGCAGTACCTGGCTGCTTACTTTGTATTCCGCCATCCCCTTTTACCAGTATCAATCCGCTTTCCAGGTCACGGCGATGGTGATTTCCTTCGCCTACTGCTACAAGCAGGGACCTCCCACTGACGTGCGGTTAGTCGACTTCGGTCTTAATTATTTCCCTTCTTTGTCAGATCACTTGATGTTCTTACGTGGTTCCTGCAATTAGCGTCCTGTGGTCTCATCTACTTCAGCTGTCAGGTAACAATTTTAATCAATTTTTGTTCTATCCACATTTATCTAGCAATATACGTTATAGATTCCGATGATCTCGATCGCAACGATCGTTCTGCTTGTGACGATCAACATTCTATTTACCGACACTTCCAAGTTTATCGGCAAAAGGATCCTTTCCGCATGGTTGGTATCATCCGTCGTGTATCCTCATAACGCATTGTCATTAACAGGCGGCGGTTCTTCCCTAAGCCTCGCCGGCTATTGACTGAAGAGGAATACGAGGCTGAAGGGTCCGAGGCAAGTCACCTGTAACAGTCATTCCTTTGGGATTTATGGGTGCAGAGACACTAAGTTCGTTGGATAATGAGTGATATACCTGCTAGGAGATAATGCTCGCATCTTCAAAAATGTGGTGCTATGGCTCAATGAACAATTTCGCTGAAATTTGGCTAAAACATATTTTCAGTATACACGACAAGAGCTGGCAAAGCTGCGTGACTATTGCAAGAGTCCCGTTGCCGACAAATGGAAGATCACCAGCAGACTCCAGACGCCGCAGAGGTACCCTTTCACATGGAAAGACAGCCAGCCAAAAAGTCAGTATGAGAATTCTCTGTTGTCGGTCACCTGCCTTTAATTCGAAAGCTCGCAATAAGACACTAATCCCTTTGCCCTTTTGTCGTAACTAATCAATCGTCTAATAGATTGGCCCGGTTCGTCGAAGGAGATGACCACGTAACTGCAACGGAAGAAAGCGAATATATGGACTACACTGTCGATGTTGGTTCTTTCACATTTTTTAAAGCATTGGTAATTTAATATATAAAAATTTATTGCAAAATACGCACCATTAATATCATTAGCCACCTTCGAATTTTGAGGGCGAGCGGTTCTTCGAGCCGGCGGAGAGGGGCACTGATGCATCGTTTGACAGCGAGGCGGAGAGGGAGGAGATGGAGGAGAGACACCGTAGGGAGAGGGAGAGTCTCTCTCGCAGGTGCCCCCTCCTCCTCCCCTCCCCTATCCAGTAGTGCAGGTCTCGATCGAGAGTGTCATCGGCGAGGAGCGAGAGGACGAGGAATCTCCCCCCTCCCACCACTCCCCTCTCGAGGGAAGCGAGGAGGACACCGAAGAAGAACAATCCCGCCCCCCCTTCCACGGAGGGGACTCAACACCGCTGAGAAGGCCCCTCGCACACCTGGATTCATACACAGAGACAACTACTCTTCCGATGAGGACAAATGAATACCGCCCTCTCCTTCGCTTTCGGGTACCTACGCATTATGGCATATTAATTTTCGGGTCCTCCTCAAAGGTACTGTAAATTCGTGAATAAGTATTATGTCCCGCTTAATTGTCGTGTGAAATGGGTGCTTGGAGTTGCAAGGAGCAGCCGATTATGGTACGTTTGACTTGCCGCATCTGGGCATTTATCCAACTCGATGTGGCCAAGTTCACTCGAGTTTGATTATCTGATTGTGAATATGAATTCGTATATGACAAAAATGCCCCTGTTAAGACGGAAATTCCGAAATGTTCAAATATCGTGTGAACAGGGGGTCGACGGCTGGGGCCCAAATATTTATGGTAGATACCTTGGGTGACCCCAAGCACCGTGAGGGGTACGATAGGTCGCGAACAGGCTTTCGCTTCGAGACCAAAAATAAAGTTCAACGAATCTTTTGTTGCTCGTATTTAATTTTCGCTGCGGTTTTTCGCCAAAATAAGTGTACCAGCGTGCTCGGGGGCCAGAGGCGTACAGTTCACCACCGGAACCAATTTGCGCAAAGTTCGTTTTTTGGGCAAAAAATTTTTGATTTTACATTTTATTTTTTTACATTTTTTTAAATTTTGACGCTGTTCCAAATTTACATGTATTACGTGTCCGGAGTACCTCCGCACCATTTAAGCACAAAATTTTAAAAAAATCCCTACACGCAAATTGCGAAAAACGTCGTCGAGTTGGCAAATGTTGATGCTGAGGGTCGCGGGTTCGATCCCCGCCGGGTGCAAACCTTTTGCTTTTCTCTTTTCTTGCAGTAGTAAGCACAAATGTTGTTCCCCCGATTCGTAATACCGCAAGAAAAGAGAAAAGCAAAACGTTTGCACCCCGCGGGGTTCGAACCCCGACCCTCGGCGCGATATTACGACTCGGGGGAACAACATTTGTGCTTATTACTGCAAGAAAAGAGAAAAGCAAAAGGTTTGCACCCGGCGGGGATCGAACCCGCGACCCTCAGCATCAACATGTGCTAACTCAGTGGCGTTTTTCGTATTCTTTAGGACCGTTT
>JACMIG010001572.1:0-19578 GCA_014805385.1 Levipalatum texanum
GATTTCTGTGTCGGGCGTGCTTGCACTTTACCTCCCGAGTGTCAGAAACCCCCGGGATTTTTGCGCCAATTTTGGCCCTGAAATCCCAAAACAGGCCTTTTTTTCCAAATCGCCGATAATTTTAGATTTAGGGGTCTTATATCACGGAATCCGTAAAATAGAGAGGATAATCTACGGACCGAGGAGTTATTGGCGGTGGTCGCGTCGTGGATTTTCTCAATTTTCAGGCTGATTCGCCTAGATACCTGGAAGCCGTAGAACAGCAAAATGGACGGATTCCGTATACTCACCAAATTCACGGATACCATACCTCCTTCGCTGCCAGTTCAGCCGGCGATACGGTAACACCGTTGGAAGAGGGGCGGGTGATCGGAAATTCGACAGGCACCAGTTGTCAGCATTGCTCGCCTATCCTGCATAATGTTTTGGATTCCGTAAAATGAAAATTCTCACAGGTATGTTCCTCGACCTCCGGCTGAGAAGGTGGCGTCGTTTCCCGTCGAGCACGGATCGTCTTCTTTCTGATTTAATAGTAATCAGGGTATTATTTGGAAGCGCCGGACATCCGAAACCTGTTCAGTTCGACAGGTTCCGGAAAATACATTACATGACAACAATCTCCGAGAGAGAGAGAGAGGTTTTGTTTGCAGCACTACATTTTCAAACAACGCTTCCTTTTTTACATTGTCGAAAAAAACTGAATTAATGTACGGAAAGCGGAAGGATTTATCACAAAAAAAACTTCATTGATTACGACACAAACGAGGAATATGAGAAAATGATTGGTTCGGATATTATGGGTGCAGAGATGAGAAGGATTGAAACGTTTCAGAAGCTTAACTAAAAGATACTTATAAAAACAAACGGAGAAGAATTTTTTCGAATTTCTATGATGGGGCTTCTCGTTCACGAAGTTTGTGTAAGATCCGACTACCACACCCCGTATCCGTTGATCGTCTTCGCACTCTTCACTGCCTCCTTTCCACTGGAGACGATGCCGATCGAACGCAAGTTGGTGAATGTTCCTTTTTCAACGAAAATGAAATAGCCAGTCTTGACGGCTGCGAAGTGCATCTCGATTCCCGACCAGAGTGCGCATGACCATGGTTGTCCACTCTGTGAAAAATGAACCATTAGGGAGGAATTGTATTAAAATATCAGAACAATCGATAAAACAATGCGGTTCGTACCAACGGAACGCGCAGAGTTGTATGGAGAAACAATTCTCCAGTATCAGTCCGCGACGTCCGCGCAATTTTGATGTCCAGTCCCTGTAATGTTCTCGTTCGTTCCGCATCAGTTAGTATAATCCCTCAAGTGAAGATTTGTAAACTTGCTCCCCAACCTGGCTATCTTTCCAATCCTTGTTGAACCATCGTATGACATCGGGGTTACGGGCAGGTGAATCGGGGTGAAGATCAATCGTGACCAGGCCGGAATCAAAAGAGACCCAGATCTGGTTAAATATCAATTAATAATTATATAATTTTTATTCTTTTTAGTTTGTTTTTTTATTATATAATTTTTATTCTGTTTAGTAAATTAAGGCATACCTTGGAAATGAGCGTTCTTGTGATTGAGAACAGTCGCTGAAAGAATATTTCGCTTTTAAATTGTTTTTAAATTGTTTTTTGTTATTTTTTTTAAATAATTTTTTATTTTTTAAAATAAAATGTTTTTGTTCCATGGCCCGATGTGAACGCGTTCACTTCATGCTATAACCCCCGTACAGATAAAAGGAAAAGCCGCATCTGACCGATGTTTAGGCCAAATGCGAAATCCCCGGTCGCAGGCGAAATTTCGCGTTCGACTTTTATCTATATATGTGGTGGCTATGTGTTAATGTGATGAATGCAAATATTAGAAAAACATTGTTTTCGTTAATATTATTATTTTATGAAATAGCTTACCTTGAAGAAGGCACTAGCAACGGCTGCTGAAACATCGTTATACACTTCATCGTAGCATTCGTTGAGCTTCTTCGGAGAAACGAGAGCATCAAGCACCGCCTCCTGTAAAGTAATTAGCTCTCCAGCGAAAGTTTTTAAACATTTCAACACTATACTTCTTCACGTCACACATCCCGTGACGTTGTAAAGAATTGAATTGAAATGTTTTCGTATAACAATAAGACAAACGCCAAGATTAAAGACATGATAAAACTAACAGTGAGTTCGTTTGCTTTGCAGTCGCTGGCCAGTCGAAGGAGAGGAGGAGCATTCGCTTCGAGTTCCTTCATAGAGAGACAGCATAAGCGTGCGAGGAGTTTGCGTAGTGCATTCTCGAGCTGTAGTCACCTCGATCACCTACACTACTAAAGTGGACTTTTGCATATATATGGCGAGGTTGACAGCAGCGAGGGCATCGCCTACAAACCATTATCACCACCTTGATTAGCACTATTGAATACTAATTTGCTGGATTTTAATACCAATCGTTAACTTTTTTGTATTTTCGACTAGATATATTTTTAGTATTTTTAAATATAAGTTGCATAAAAAACTTACGTGACATCATTTTTAAGTTACGATCCAGCATATACGAAAGCAGGATTCGAAAATCGACAGCATCAACGGAGTGCATCGTGACAATCTTGAAATGGGGTTTTATTTGCAACTGGCAATTGGCACCTCTTGATTCCTCTCGTTGAAGTTTTGTCCGAATAGCTGAGCAAAGTAGTCAGAGCTGAGAATGAGAAGCTGCGAAATAACTAAACATGAACAGTCCATAAAATAGCCATACCTCTTTGCTGACTCCAATAAACTTTTCTTCAACACTGAGGTACTTGGTCTCAATTGCATGCAGTTTGAATGGACTGACAAGGGCATTATTATAAGTAAATTACAGGAAAACTCATGCCGAGGTTTGAATTTTCTTGTATCGCGAAGAATTAGCCTTGTATGAATCGCAGCATTCGACTTATTCCACTGTTCCAGCGCGATGTAGCAATCAAGTCGGAGCTGAATATTTGAAAATGGAATTCGGATATGGCAGTTTGTTTACGCTTGGAACAGAAAAACGTAGAAAAAATTATAATAATAAATAAAAACATACTTTCCATTTGCTGTTGCACTCCGTGAATTGATGCCGCAGCGTCACATGTGAAATCTAAACGTTTGTTTTAAGTTCATAGTAATAACTGCGGGAAAATTAACCTGCTCTAATTCGCCCTCCTCAATTTCCCTATCAACGCTAATCAGAAGGGATACGAAACGATCGCCAGTCCAGAGCCTGAAATTGAATTGTTGAAAAAACGGAAGAAAAAGGAATGAAATTATGTATAATGTATAACAATTTCACGGAAAATAATTTTAAAAAACGTACGTGACATCCTCAGGGCGGATACAAAGTTCCAATCCGCCATGCTTTGTTGAATTCGGCTGGACACGCCTTCAATCAAGACAATAATTACCTTTCGAATAAACTGAGAACTGGCTACAACTAATATTTTCGGCACTGTAATAAACTAGTCGATGCTCAAGAAATTGTAAACAGGGAATTCTTTCTGTAACTGAAATAGTTGAGGCGGTATTGTTGCGTGTGTGAAATATTGTCAAGCGCCCAAGCAATTCTACCTTATCGAACGGGAGTCAAAATGTTAGCTTCCTGTATCTCCGGAACAACAAGAGCTACGAAGTTGAAATTTTGCAGGCTGCGGTTGGAATTCAGGTCCAACTAGCATGCAAAATTTCATCTTCGTAGCTCTTGTTGTTCCGGATTCCCAAAAAACGGGGCTTCCGCAAAAGTTTAGGTGATTTGCCTTCCAAAGAGCGCGAATGATGTAAAAGTGTGGAAATTTCTAAAAGCTGATTTGGCATGAGTTTCGAGCGGGTAAAGAGAAGGAAATTCGCCGGGATTCGATTTGGCTATATTTTTCAACGGCCAAATCTCGCGCTACGGAACGGACTGCGACCAGTCTCTCTGACAAGGGAAGGAAGGGGACCTGTAATCTGACCTACAAAAACGGGTTGGTGCGTTCGACTCCCCTGGGGGGCAAACCAAAGTGACCGGAATATCTTTTGCCGAACGGCAGTTTTCGAGGTACAGTGGTAGATCAAAGTGCGAAAAATCGATATTTTCACTTTGGTTCGAATCGGGTCAAATCATAGGGCGCTGTGATTGGCGTCTCTCATTGATCAAAATGATATCTTATCGGTGTCCCAGAACCGTTCCCAGGCGAAGTTACAGCCCGAAATATGAAGAACCCGGAATAGGTGTGTTTCTGGAGCTTCCCAACTCGCAAGTTATGCATGATAGGAGCACACTTTTTAGTCGATTACAACGAAGTTCATTTTCTCCGATTAAACATTGGTGTAATCGACTAAAAAGTGTTCAGGCGGTCATAAAAAGATATTTAGAATAGCTTTTGATCAATTACGAACAAAAAAATTTTTCACCGATTTTGGACCATGATACCCCCATCATGGGTCAAACTGCACCATGAGGTCCCCCCTTACCTCGAAAAAGTCGGAAAAATTTTTTGCTTGAAATTGACCAAAAACATCTCAGAATATCTTTTTATGACCATTAGAGTACATTATTACCGATGAAATGTAAAAACAGACTTTCGATTTGCACCATGATACCCGTATCATGGTTCGAAATTTCGAAAAAAATTCATCACTTCCAGCCCCGGATTTCAACATTGGAATTGGGAGATCTACTCGTTCATGCAAAAATAGTGTAAAATTTTTACTCCAATCATGCATAACCTGCGAGTTGGGAAGCTCCAGAAACACACCTATTCCGGGATCATCACCCTTCAGGTCATAACTTTGTCCTGGAACATCTTTGGGGGCTCAATAAAGTATCTTTGTGATCAGTGGGTCTACCCCATCACAGCGCCTCATGACTCGATTTGATTCGAACCAAAATGAAAATATCGATTTTCCGACCTTTGATCTACCACAGTACCTCGAAAATGGCGAGATGGCAAAATATATTCCGGTCACTGTGGTTTGCCCTCCAGGGGAGTCGAACGCACTTTCCCGTTTTTGGTGATCAACTTACAGGTCCAAAATCTTCCCTTGTTAGTCCTTAGCTTTTGCTTATTTGACTTGTATTTATATTTTAATTGTTCCGAATACAGTCATTAGCTTCCGTCAGTTGCTTCAGATCATGTTAGCATCATCGACGCGATCGCGTGAAAACTCCGAAATTCTGAAGTTCCTGCATTTCAAGTACTTTTCATGTCGTTGCTAACGATCAAATTGTGTGTCACGAGGTGGTTTACTGGACTTCCTGATTCATATCAGTGCCTTTTCAGGTAGAGATCGATGTCAACAACAGAGGAACTTCTGGCGACGGGCACTCTGACCGCCACCGAAAGGTTTGATTCTATTCATCAATCGTTCCATACTACTTATTCTCCTTTTCAATTCAAAACAGCTTATGACAAACTCGACGAAACTGTATTATTCGGGTCCGTTATTTAATACATAAATAGCTATATTTCAATCAGCTTAGGCCGGTGGGCAGCATACGGACTCGGCGTCCTCTGGGGAGCGTACCGCCTGACTACCATCCGCGAGTACCACGCCGACATCAGGTATTTTTTCGTGGAATATTCTGTAGAGTAAATTGTTCTATAAAATAGCGGGAATCAACAATATTAAACGTACTGCATTATACCAAAAGATTATCAGGATGAGAATATTATAGGGAGTGGAAGCACGAGAAGGCCGTCGCCAAGGCCGCCGAAGCCGCGAAGCAGAAGAAGTGACTGGCCAAGGACGAGATGCGCTACCTTATGAAGGTATGCAATTCAATTATCCTCTTTACATTCCGATTTCACTGTGCAACGGAATATATTTTATTAGATTCGTGAGAAAAATCGTTACTACTATTTTACAGGTCGTCGGCATTCCTTTCGAGGAGGGAGTCGCGCAGTTCGGAGTCGAGGACGTCTACCGCGAAGAATAGGTTTGTAATACCGTGCACAAATGATTGATGAATATATGCAAACCTTTCGGTGGCCGTTAGAGTGCCCGTCGCCAGAAGTTACTCTGTTGTTGACATCGATCTCTACCTGAAAAGGCACTGATATGAATCAGGAAGTCCAGGAAACCATCTCGTGACACACAATTTGCGTTTGTTCGTTATGAGGCGATAAGAAAAGCGAAAAAGTGCATTCAGTGTCTAAAAACAACTTGAAATGCAGAATTTCATAGTTTTCACGCGATCGCGCCGATAATGGTAACATGATAGGACGCGACTGAAGGAAGCTAACGAATCGATGAATACTTCATTTGCCCGCCAGAAAATAAGTACTTTCGAAAGATAGAGTGTCTAGGAAATGAATAATAACTCTTTCAATGAGAAGCGGATTCAATTTATGCGGGAACCGATCGCAAACTGAAACAATTGGCAACATGCCAACTTTTCCGTGCGAGACAGGCTTCGTGGTGGGACCAAATAATTACAGTCCCCGCACGGCTCCTTTAAAGAAGGAGTGGTAGGAATTGGCATGTTGCCAAGTTCCTGCCAGTCATTCTATAAGATATGTTTTCGGATGTATTGACTTTTTCTGCAGAAAAGACATAATGATCTTACTCTCGGATATGAGGACCCATTCATACTCAAGATCAATCGCGTAAGCACGTCCAATAAAGCGCTGGTACCCAACCATCTTATTTCAAACATTGCCACATAAATTCTACAGCTTTCAATTACCGATCATGGAAAAACAAGCGTTCTGAGTTGCGATTTCTTCGACGAAAAATTCTGGGACGACATGCGAAAACTGAATGTACGATCTTTGACATGAAAGAACGCTTTTGCATTGGAGTCTTTCAGATCAGAGGCGATGCAGAAATATTAAATATGGCTATGAGGCCAGTGGATGTTGCTGTGGTTATCTCAGATCGAGACGGGTAATACCAGCTCGAACTGACGCCAATCGTCATCCATCGCAATTTAGAGGCGTGCAGGTAAAAACAATAAATGACGCTGTACACAACCGAAATGTAAAAAATTATTAGAACAAATACTATACAGAAAAAATTTTCACATCTTTTGCTCTGCATCGCTGCGAGCAGTATAGATGCGTTTACAATTCCGGAAATATTTCAATCTGCGTTTTATTTCGTGAAATTGAACGAAAGTAATAATAAAGGTTTAATGGTTCCAGGTCTTTCAAATCGACATGGCAGTAAAGAACGTGGCTTATGGACACAAACTGCGAATCACCGGCATGTTGATACTGTTGAAGGAAGGAATGTTCCGGATATTACCCCTGTTTCGCCCAGAATGGATACTATTGCGATTTTACCCCGAGAGTGATAATCGAATTCTCCGGAACGTTTTTTCCGCCAACAATACATTTTTAATCTCCGTCTTTGAATAGGTCGCAAGCCAACCATCAAAGGCAACCTGGTTATACAATTCGCATTCACGGAATGCCTCGAAAATCAGAAAAAGCGCCTTCAACTCGGTTATCAAAATCTCAATGAGGTATGGGCACCAGGCGGAGACGCAGCCGCACATGATAGATTCCAATACAACATGTCTACAATTCTTTTGATAGTATATTAATTAGACCAATACTTGCAGGAAGACTCCGGATTCCTCTGGCACACTGGATTCCCTAATAGCGAATGGAAACATATAGTGCCTACGGTACCATTTATTATGAACGACGAATTTGTGATCGAAATTGATCTCGGAGAAGAAGTAAAGTGCATGCTGACAATAAGTATGTAATGACACTGGATCGCAAGCAAAATAACATCGAGTAAGTTTCCTATAGCAGCACCACGGCGAATCGCTTTATTGCAGGAATGACTTCCCTTTCTCTACGCTGACGAGCATCTACGTGTTTATGGGATCATCGGATGCTGTTGCCAAACCCGATTCACTCGCTGCCGTCTACGGCATCGAATTCATCGCCCCAGACAAGAAGGAGTGATGATGGCAATAAAGAGATATAAATTATCGCTGGGAAATATGTATTTACACATTCGTCTAACGTTGACCTAAAACAGGTCGGTACCTGAGGTGCAAGAACAACTTATGGTATTGTAGGGCCGAAAAAAATAAAAATGTTTTATCGACTACTGAACACGTACCCGTGCTTATGAATTTGATTTTGGTTCTAATTGTAAGGATTTGGTTCATCCTGAGTGTTTTGGTAATCGCCAGTACTGCATCGGTGGCTGATAAAGGGTGATACTGTATTGTACGCCCAGCGAACTCGATGCGCTACAATTTTTAGTCCGCTATTCGGAACCGCTAACGGCAGTAAGCGCTGAACGATTTAAACGTTCTGTGGTGCGAACCAATGTCAGTGGGGACTGTATTAGAACCTTGAATCGACTTGTGTGCATTTCACCTAGGCCGATACTATCGGCCTAGGTGAAATGGTATTTGTGTCTAGAAAATATTTACGGTAGTGTTGGAGTACAGTATCACAAGATTTCACGATTCCGGGAATTACTGTAGATGTAAAGAGTATCAACATCCGTGAAACAGATTTTGTGTCTACAAAAGGTTACGTTGTTAGTGGTGGGATAGTATAACAGAAATTTGATCAAAAGTTTACATAGATAGAAAAAGTGTATCTTCAAACCGTGAATTAGAGTGGGGAATCGGTTAATGATGATCATAGACAGATGATGATCATCCGATGCTGGTTATGTCTAGATGATGATCATCGATGATCATCATTTTAAATTTTGCATGCAAAGTGAGTTTGTCAATTAACTACACTTCAATGAGACCGTGTCTCATATCACGATTCTTCCCGCCTAGTAGACATGACGAGGTGGCCGAGTGGATAATGACTCCCACCATTAGCTATCGTTTTGGGAGTTCGAGTCCTATTTGTGTGCTTGTTTTTGCCTTTTTTGCTTTCTACAGGGCTGGTGTCGATGGGTCGAAGTGGTAGTGATCAAAAGCAAGTCTTCCATCCTTTACTCGTCCTACCATGTAGAAAACATTAGACGGCCTTATAAAAATGACCGAAAACGAGACAGTCTGGTCGATGCTTTCAAGGAAATGATCATCTTCGACTGTCGTCATCGATGATCATCATAAATGATCATCATTTATGATGATCATCGTAGACAGACGATGATGATCATTTAACCGATCTCCCCACTCTACCGTGAATGTTTAGCATCCATGGAATAGAATTCCGTGAAATAGGAATTTAAATCGACGCAAAATCAGAAATGTAAGTTGCTGATTTCCACATTGGAGCTAAATCAAAGAACGCGCTTCGCGAGGTCGTCGGTATGAATGAGGACCAGCGAAAGCGTACATACGGAATGAAACGTTCAGGTCGTTAAAATGATATCACAGTACTCTTCGATAATACCGTCATCTATATAACTGTTTTAGTGCCGGCATCATTCTCAATAAAGGAAGGAGAATCCAGACATTTTCCAGTCAACTTCAACAAGAAGACCATGCTGGGTATCGCCTTCATTCTCTATGTGGTCCTCGGATCTGGGACTTGTTCTCCAGAAATTCCTTCGAATTCCGACCAAGCGTAAGTTCTGCAACTGAAACTCAATTTCTTCAAAGAAACATAAAGAAGATATTCCCCAAATACGGGAAACCGGAAAAACATTGATGATTTGACACATATTGTGAGCGAATGTTGGGACTTACTGTTGATTTGATTTGTCTTCTCAGAGAAGAAAATTTTAACAAGATTGGATAATAGGTTTGAAATAGGAAAGAATGCGATTTGGCTTAGCATTTTCAGCGTGCATGCCTGTGGCAAAAAGTTGTAAACTACCGAACAAAAAGCCCAATGATGATTTATATTTCCTTTATTTCCTTGCAGTCAATTCTCTACTTTTGAAGCGGGAATTTTCCTTCCGAGCGGATGGCCAGAAAACCACGAATTAATGATCAAAGCGCGCTTGAGAAATGCTGAGCACTCAGAAGTTAGTTCTCAGTCGAAATCCCATGAGTTTCTAATGCCATGTGTCTGCTAGACATTCTGGGAAAGACAACAGCACGAAGCTTTTTCGACGATACCTTTCAAATATAGTGTTCGGTCGATAAAAAAATTCAACAATATATAGCAATTGATGAATCTCCCCAGAAAACATGAATTTTCAGGGCTTCACACGGCACTCAAGAGGCGGAAGCTTAATCGTAACAACCAGCCCTTTCATTAGCCCTGACGAAAAAGGATTTCCGCCCCACCCCGTCCTTCTGAGCGTTGGTTAATCTATATCTATAATAACAAAGTATCGTTTCAAACTAACTGTAATTTTGTCGATTTTGATCGTATAGCTCTTATTAATAAAAATGCAGGCGAGAAACAATTCCATCATCGGCAACGAGCAGTCCGGAAAGGATACGGAGAAGGACAAATGCGATGTAGCTTATGCGTCCTCGGATGCCTACGGCTGGAGCAGACAGCGCATTGTAAGCAAAAAAACGCAACATGTGTAAGGTTGCTGAAACAACGCTACCCGTACACATTTGCTGCCTTTCGTATAAGAATTCGGCTCACTTTAGAAAATGAGAGATACGCGGATACTGGTTAGTGTTGGATCCTTATGAGATTCTTGCCAGAGTTATCGACTAACCAAATTCGTCATAATTACGCCCCTCTCTCTTCATAGTCTTAAGCCTGCCAGACGAGTAGAGAAACCCGGTTTTCAATAGAGAGGGAACAGGGCGGATGGAATGCGAATTTAGCGTTTGAGTCTCCGATTAGTTCGAACCTAAGTTGTCCCTTCAAGATGTTTGATATTGATCCCAGCAACCACCAAATGCATCCGATTCAAAAGGTGAAAAATTTGTTTTACGATGTTCCGCCGAAGACAAAAGGGGATCGTCGCCAGCAAAAAGCGGATGCTATGGCCTGACTTCCGCTTTAGAAACCCTATTACCAATATTACCGGAATTCCTTTTTCTTCTAATCTCGTGGACCATTTCCATCTCAAGAGCTATCTCTTCAGCGCGAAAATGCCGCCACATATGAACATGTTGAACACCTCGCCCGCCAAGTTTGCATTAATTGCAATCAGTTTTTCGAAGGACCTTTGTAGGGAAAATTTAATTTCTCCCTTGGGTATGAGAAACCTTTCATTATCAAGATCACGCGAGTTCTTCCGTCCAATAAAGCACAGGTATCAACGTTCAGAATTTTAAATTAAACGTGAACACCCATCTCCTAGCTCGCAATCGTCGATCACAGTGGAAAAACGGTCGTATTAAGCTGCAACTCCTACGGCCCTGAATTCTGGGCCGACATGCGCGTACTGACTGTATGATTTCAGCGAAGGAATGCGTATAAACGATAAATTTCAGATCGGAGGTGATTCAGAATTATTAGATGTAGCTATGACACCGGTGAAGAAAGGAGGACCTGCAATTGCGCACCGATACGAGGCTCACAAGTGATTTGCTCATTGTAACTTGTTATTATTTTGGTTTTAGTGCACGATATCTTCCAAATAGAACACTTGCTAATGACAATCCCATCCGGTTTACAGGCGTACAGGTACGTGAGGAATTTTTCAATGTTAAACTTTCGAATAAAATTTTTTAACTAATCTCGGAGGTGATGGAAAACACATGATCTTTTCGATAAGTTGAAGAATTCGATTCACCAGAATATTTACTGCGTGTTGTTTTGTAACGCCTCCGACTCGGATCGGAATGTGCTGTTCCTTCTCTTTCACTAAATTTGTTTAGGTTAAAAGCGCAAAATCTAACTTTCATCAATTTATTCAACTTACAGAATGTAATATTAGAAAAACATTTCTAGGTTCTACATACCGACATGTCCGTAAAGAACATACGTTACAGGCAAATACTTCGAATCACTGGTATGTTTATTGAGAAATCGGTGCAAGCATATTTGATCTTTATTTCATCAAGGAATGAGACTTTTATCGTGGGTTGGGTCCTTCAAATTAAAATAATGCAGGTTACGCGCCATCTTTCGCCGAAAGTTATCTGTATATCTTCTTGAAGTTTACGGATCCCTCTGATAATTCGCAGAAGTCAATTGGAATTGAACACACGCAGGTAAGAATTTGTATTATGAGTATGGGACGCAACAATTCCGCTCAAACGGAAAACCTAGCCATGAAAAAATTTAACGCGGACAATTTGCAAGTTTACTCTAAAATTGGTAGTGTTATGGATTCGGTCAATATGCACCGTTAAAATTTATTAAAATTTAAAGAATGAGTTGGAGGAACTTCTCTGATTGTTCTTATTGTGGAAAATGGCAGTAATCAAATAATTTTTCACAGCCTCCCCCTTACGCTTTTTTAGAACAATAAGTACATAAATTGATATTTGCAGGGATATGTATCCATTTGGCAAGAGAAAGTGTCTGGTGGCAGTTCGTATCGTTTAACTGGAGGCGAAATCCGTCTTCATGGCGAATATGCGGTGGTAATTGAGATAAGAGAAGAAGGCTTCTTCTGGGATACGATTGTGGGGGACAAGAAGGAGACGGAGTGGACAAATCGCGAGATGATGTTCTGTGCCTCGGTACCAAAGGAGGCGAATCCTTTCATTGCAGGGAAGACTTCCCCATTTCCCAGCTCACGAGCATACGTGTATCAAATTTCCAGTATCCGAACCGTCCGATTAAGCCAGAGTCACGCGGTGCTATTTACGGAATCGATGTCATCCCCTTCTGATGGAGGAGCATAAAAACCATTATGTAACATAACTACCGCTCATCGCATCCGCATGCAAGAGTAGAGAGCAACACATCTAACAAGGGAACAACTATTGTGACCTTTGCAATTGCTTTTACGTACCTTTCAAACAGCTGTACCTTTGCATTTGCTATTCCCAGTACTTTGCAATTGCTGAAGCCCCTCACTATTTTGAACCCAGGGATCAGATTTCAGGAGCCATACAGCCCATCGCACAAAGCGAGTCTCCTAGACAAAAAACAGAAGACTGAGCACAAACTATCCTTCAGGTTCGGGAATCCTTTCGAACTTTTGCCGATCTCGGATTTCAAGAGGGTATTCAAATCAAACATAAGACTCAAAAGTACTCCATGGCAGTTTCTATTATTGTTTATGGCAGCTACGTGGCATTCCTGTTTCGACTAAACACTTGAAATTCTATTATCGTCGCCACGGTAAACGCGAAGTGTTTAGATTCGCCGATACGAATCATTTGTATTTCCATTGTTAGTGCGTAGTGTTTAGATTCGCCGATGCAGCTCTTCCAATAGCAAATTTCGATAGCTAATATATCCGCAAAGATTTGTGATCACGTATTATCGTTCGAAGTGGGTGCGAACGTAGAAGCGAAAAAACGGATAAGAAAAAGAGAACTAGCGGAGCGTAGCTCCGCTAATGTCTCGCGCCCAAGCAATTCTAATTTCCCGTTCCGCGACACTGTTTTCATCTCATCTCTTAGTCCCCTTCTGTATCTCCCGAGGTCCAAGGATGACTCTATCAAAAGTTATGAATTTTTGAAAAACCTCGTTTTTTCGACTTTGAACGACGGACATTTCCCGCCACCACAGTAATCCACTAAGACTAGATACTGTATATTGGTTGGCACCATGGAACTTGTAAATCGTTCCGCGCTCACACTGTCGTTAGCGGTTCCTACCTGTGAACATAAAAGTTGGATCGCATCGAGTTCGCTTGCGCACGAATCTATGAACCGTGCCCAAGCGTACTCGATGCGCTTCAATTGTTTAGTTCAAAGGTAGGAACTGCTAATGACAGTATGAGCGCGGAACGATTTACAAGTTCTGTTGTGCCAACCAATACGTCAGGTCACAGGTAATTGTAACTGGTTAAAGCGGCAAGTGGCTTGGATCAAGTTGGGCGGCTGGGACCTGAGCTTCCGGTAAGCCCATAAGACCCTCTAATAGCTCAAACTTTCTTCAGCACAGACCTTCCCTAAAACAACTTTTTGAGCCGATTAAACTTCTGCCCCATCGTATTACCGTACTCCCTTGCAGGAAATCATGATCCAATTCGTCGTTTTCCTCTCCCTCGTTCCTTCCGCTGTCATTGCTGCCCCCATCAACTTGATCGTCAACGTCCCCGCCGAGATCAGGGGTACAGTATCTCCCACCAGTAGAATACGCTGCCCGCCATGTTGCGGAATCCTGAATTTTGCAGACCTGATCCCCGTCCAGGTCAAGGAATTCCTCACTACTCTCACCGAGGAAGACATGGTGTCCATCATGTACATTACGACCAAATTCTCAAACGGAAGCTACAAGACCGAGCAAGAGGTTCGACTCATTGAGCACTATGAGTGAAAAACGGGCTACCGAAATCCTTCAGCTCTCGGCGGAGTTAAAAGAGAACCTTCCCACGCTTTACGAGAAGGCTGAGAAGGGCGTTGCTTTTCTGAAGGAGAGGTTCGAAGCCCTAGGAAGTGAGGCCAAGGCCTATATCAAAGAGGTACAATAATCATCATTTTTCATACTATACTCTGCCCTGCCCGTTTATCGAATTCGTACAATACTCTTTTTGAAGCGTGCCGAAGATGCTTTGGTCTTCAGCGATCAGAAGATGGCCGGAAAAAAGCCTTCCGGGGCCGAAATTAAGGCCAAGGTACCGAAGTCATTTCCTTGTCCTACCATACTCTTTTTGACTCATCGCATCACTCGTGAGTTACAATATTTGTTAAAGATCCTCAAGGGAGTCGAGAAGTACAATGCCCTTTCGGCCGAAGCCAAGGCCGATCTTGAGAAGCAATTCCCCATGACGCTCTCCGCCTTCAGGAATGAGAAGTTCCAGGAGATCGTCGAGAAGATCCTCAATAGGATGGAGACTATCTTTTTGTCTACCCCTTCAGGATAAAAAATGCAAACGCGCTGGGTTTTGTCTACGTTGACTATTATCCGCTTGATTGTATATCCCCATCCCCCATAAATATAATAGCTTCTCTTGCCAGGCCAACTTTTCTTGCATCATTTTTAATAAATTAATCCCTACTGGAAATATTGTCACATCTTAGAACTGAACACTACGGGTGAGCGACTCAATGCAGGCGCCATCGCCAGACACAATATTATTCCATGGCATTTTCTCGTGTATGATAGCAACGTGACTTTCCTCTATTCAAATAAATTTACGACACTTCAATTCTATCGTCGCCAGTTATCGGGAAGTGTTTAGATTCGCCGACATAAATCATTTGTATTTCCATTGTTAGTGCGCAGTGTTTAGATTCGCCGATGCAGCTCTTCCAATACCAAATTTCAATGGCTACTGCAAGCGCCAGAGATTCCTCACATTTTTTCTTCTAGAATTCCAAGAGCTTCAGAACCTGGGAAAGGTAGCTTTTGAAACGATCCTAACGATGGACGCAGTAGTGCTGCTAACCCTTATGGAGAGCACACGAGAGCCAAGCGAAGGAAGCCCATAGAAAATGGAAAATATTCTTTACACTTTAGTGTTTCTCTTCAACTTCGCTTGTTTAGGTCGCCTGGGGTCGCGTAAACTTGCAAATTTGCAATGTATGCGGTTTTCTTACATATTTGGCTTGGCATTTCGCTCTGCTCCATTGAAGGGTTAGCTTCACTAGCGGTTACGATCCTATAAAGCGTTCCCTTCGCTTGGGACTGCCTCCTTCGGATTTCCATAAAGTATTCTTACGCTTTCCAGAGGATCCCGAATGATCAACAATCTCTGACGATTCCATCTGCCATTGAAATTTTCTAGTGGACGGCTCGGTATCGGCTAATCTAAACACTACACACTAACAATAGAAAGGAAACGAATCGCATCGGCGAGTCTAAACACTTCGTGATGACAGTTGCGACGATAATAGAATTTGAAATGTTTAGTCGAAAGAGGAATGCCACATAGCTGTCCTAAACAATAATCGAAAGGGCCATAGAGTCTTTTTTTCTTGATTTTACAATATCTACTACTATATAAAAGGCGTGTATGTCTGTCTGTCCGTTACGACATGTGCATAGATGGGTCGTCAAGACCTGGTCTACTACTATATAAAAGGCGTGTATGTCTGTCTGTCCGTGACGACATGTGCATAGAAGGGTCCTCAAGACCTGGGACCTTGAACAAACGACTTCGGCTCTCGAGTTCTAATTGATGACATAAGACGCTAATATAAGACGCTGTTGCTCGTTGGGGGAGAGGACAATTCATGAAACTGACTGATTTTTTACTACCTATAACTCTGTGGTAATATATTAATAGCTCAAACTTTCTTTGTGATAAATCGCTTTTACATTCGTACAGTTTCTTTTGGCTGGTGAAGTGGCACTTCTTCAGTACGGCTATTGGCTGATCTTGCACAAGAATTGTCTTGAACGAAATTCCCTTGATATCGCCTGTCGTCCGAAGAAATCAAGGCGGTAATGACAAGTGAAAGAAGAGGAGTTCGAATGATGAATCTCTTCCTCCATCTCTGGCGCTCTCGTGGACTGGCCTGGTCGCTCAACATGTCCGTTCAGGCTCCGCCCCCTTTATGCGCTGGGGCTGTCATCCATTCCATGCTCTCTAACATCTTTATCGTCGACCCTCATCTTCTACTCTCTCTCTCTTTTCTCTCCCTGACACATTGGGCAGTAAAAAGAGCCCCAGCTCACTTCTTCAACAATGGCTTCAGTACAATCTTTTTAGACCTTCTCTAAATTAAACTCTCTGACCCGATTAAACTTCTGCCCCAGCGTACAACCGTACCACCTTCCAGGTAATCATGTTTCGTGCCCTCGTTACCCTCTTCCTCGTTGCCACCGCCGTCATGGCCGCCCCCATTAACCTGATCGACCAGTTTCCCGCCGAGTTGAGGGGTACGTTATTCTCCACCATTAGAAAGCGGTATTCGCCAATTTGCGGAATCCGGATTTACGAAATGCCAATTTTGCAGACCTTATCCCCACCCAGGTTAAGGAATTCCTCACTGGCCTCGCCGATGAAGACAAGAAAGCCATCTATGATATTTTCACCAACCTGGAAAACTACAAGTCCAATGAAGAGGTTCGACCCGCTGAAACCAGTAACAGGGAAGCTCTGTGACTTCGTTTTTCTGGCCTGAATTTTATTTTTATACATAAAAAATTGTTTTTCGTAAATCCCACGACGAGAGGAACGTCATGGCACGGCTCGTTTGGGAAGTTGGAAAGTTGGTTTACCCCTCCGTTAAGGTCTTGGCCGACCTCAAGGAGAAGTCTCCCACTCTCTACGAGAAGGCAGAGAAGTTTAATGATATTCTGAAAGAGAAGTTCGCAGCCCTCGGAGCTGAGGCCAACGCTTTTGTCTTCGAGGTATGGAAGTCATAATTTTGGCACACAGTCCGGCATACAGAGTGCGTACAATACAAATCTTCTTGAAGATTCTCGGAGAGTCGGCGGCCTTCAGCGATCAGGTGATGGCCGGAAACAAGCCCTCTCTGGAAGACATGCAGTACAAGGTACCATTGTCACTCCGCTGCCCTACCGTGCTCGCCCTGACGCAACGCACCTCACATGACATACAGTATTCCTTACAGATCCTCAAGTGGGTCGAGAAGTACAATGCCCTTTCCGCCGATGCCAAGGCCGATCTTGAGAAGCAATTCCCCATCACGTTCTCAATCATCAAGAACGAGAAGTTTCAGGAGATCGCCAAGAAGATCCTCAACAAGAACTAGATAATCTATTTTCATTCAGGACCAATGAAATACCTCCGCGCTGGGTTGTTCTACTTTGACCAGCATCCGCTTGAGTGTATTTCCCCCATCCCACTTCATAATATGAAGTTCATATCCTCTCGTGCCATATATTGTGGTGGTGCCAAAGCTGTTCCTTTTCGCGTTCCGTTTACACCTGCGTTGCGTACCATTTTGGAGCGCGCACACGCTTTCAATCGCTAATAACTTTGTTCTTTCTCAAAAGCATGAAACAGGTTCGCTAGAAAAGTTGTTCAGCTCAGTGAGATCTACAAGACCATATAACCCTCTCCGTGTATCAATTTCCTTAACCCCCTAGGGGGGAAAGAATTTATGCCATACAGGTTTTGGCCCAAAGTGGTAGGTGTCTGGAGCAAGAATTGGTCAAATGTTGAAAAAATCAACACATGGTTTTGACATTTTAAAAAGATTCCTCATTAAAAACTGCACATGAATGCTGATTTTCAGATCTTATAAAGCGGGGCATACGGAGAACTAATGGTTTTAATGAACGTTTCTGCGGGTTTTTTTCCGAATCGTCTACATTGACTGATTTTTATCTACGGGGGGTGTTGTTTTGGTACCAAAAGTTTCGTATGGAAAAAATTGCCTTGAAACGCTCTTTCTCTTGCACACTTGAAATCCCGGTTTTCGGTCGATTTTTCCCTCGACGATTTGGTATCATGGTTCAAAATCACTGAAAATTGAACTTTCATGAAATCGCCTAAAAAGTGATCAAATGGCCATAAAATGATGTTTGGATACCTTTTTGATCAATTTCGAACAAAAACATTTTCAGTGATTTTGAACCATGATACCCGTATCATGGTCCAAATCGTCGAGGAAAAAAGTGGTAGAAAACCGGGATTTCAAGTGCGGAAGTGAAAGAGTGTTTCTAATTTAAATAAAATCGAGAAGAAGCGTCGTTTTTTTCAAATGACGAAATCACTAAAATCAATGCGAATACCCAACGCGGGCAAGTACCTTCCGGCTGAATAGCTCAAAATTTTTTTCTTGCCCCACCCATGTTAAAAAATATGCCACTGGTCCTGGGGGCATGACTTTTTTAAGGTTGGCCAGAGGTTGATGAGTATTCTCGGAGAGCTCGTGTTAAATTTCCCAAATCGGACAACTGGCTGCTGAGTTATAGGCAAAAATGTCGATCGCGCACTTCGTGGTAGCTCTAATTGTAAAGTACCCTCACTTCGGAAGAACGCTGCTCGGGCACCCGTAGATGATGAGGGACGATCTATGGCGCATTCAACTTTCCAACACACAACTTTCCTACACACAACATATGAACTAGGGTTGGTAAAATCGGACGGGAAATGGTACCGTCCGACTTGACTCTACTCCCAGATCGTCCGCCATCGGATGGTCCGGTATTGTCTGTGTACTGGAACGGACGCTGTATCGAGACTCGACGATCGGACGGTCCGGTCTGAGACCGGACCGTCCGGTCTAGACCGGACTGTCCGATCGTCGAGTTTCGGACTCATATGTTGGTAGTGGGGGCCGCGGGACACACCAACATGCAAAAAAACACGGTACCCCCGTCGCTGCCCCTCAGTAATACAAGCTTGTCCGGGCATGCTCGAACATTACAAAAAACGCGTCTTAAGACGAGTTTTCTGTAATTTTCGAGCATGCCCGGACACGCTGGTAATCAGAGGGCCTGAGGGGGCCGGTTTTGCACATTGGTGTGTCCCGGGGGCCTAATTACGAAAGCAAACTTTGTTCGGCCAAAAGTCGATTATAGAACATTCTAGAACAGAAGATGTGAGCAAAATTCGATATTCCATATTATTTGACCCATTGACCTCCGAAAGGATTTTAAATTTTTTTTACAATTTCGTCCTCGGGGGCATCATATTTTCATTTTTGGTCCAAGATAAATCGGTTATGGGGTCATATTATAGCACTTTATAAAAGTGCTGATACAGTTTTTGAATTTTTTCGTCCAAAAAATAGCCCTACCCGAAACGGTTC
>JACMIG010001573.1:7493-19570 GCA_014805385.1 Levipalatum texanum
TATTAGGTTGTTTCATAAGTCTTGCAACATCGGCTTTGGAATTTTCTCTCTCAGCGCGTTGTTCATTTCATGGCTCATGCACTAGGGGTTAGGAAGGGTAGCACATGCCACGCATATCCCCTGAACCGATAAGCTATGACTATGTTCCTGTGCGAATGGCAAAGCACGGACCAAACGTTTCATAAAATGGCTGTTGTAAAACGGGAGAATACAAAATTTGGTTTTTTTTATTTCATGGGCCTGTTTTGATGGGAAATCAAATACTTTCGTGGAATCGTGTCCGGTTGAGAGCTTAGTGAGATGAGCTGTTGCTTGGATCAAATGCATTCTAATAGCAAGTATTACTGGAAGAAATGTGTTTTGTAAGCAAAAACAGCGTTCGAAGTCCCATTGTCCACTGTCCTTGCCGATCAACCAACCAATACCATAATTGTGAACACTTTTGGTGACTCTTCTCGCAATATGGTTGCTGGAACGATTCGACAAGTTTTCGATTTTATAGGAGTGTAGACAAAATACGTTAAAAAACTACCAAAAGGGCACATTTTCTCAGAATTGTTTTTCGCTGGACTCGTAAGATGTGCAATCCAAAACATGATTTTGGTTACACACAATATGTTTTGTAATTAAGCGTAAAATTTCAGCCCAGTACCTCTCAGTATAAAAATAATATAAAATAAAACGCACACAAATCTCGAAATTGTGAGAATTTTGGCCAACGTGGTCGGATTTGCTGTGGATAGAAGCTACACATGTACCACTGCGGCAGGATACGTGGCAACAAATGCCGTTCACATTCCCAAGTGGACGGGTCACGAAAGCTATCCTAGGCAGAGAACCAGAATTTCAAGTTTCCATGTTGCAAGACTTATGAAACAACCTAATATTTAAAAAAAATATTGTAGGTGTCGGATAAGACGACGTCACGCGTGTCGCTGAAGTCGTCGCTGTTCTCGGAGGTGGACCTCAAATGGCCGTGGTTCAGTCAGGAGGAGAAGGCGTACGTCCGCAAGACCATCCAGGTAATTTTTGTGAAAACAAACATTATGAAAAAACATGCACTTTGTATTTCGTTGAAAAATTCAATACATGGCATTTTCAGAATTCGCACACGACGTCGACGTCGTTTGCGCCGGAGCGGAAGACGGGCATCCAGCGCATCCAGCCATCGAGCAGTGGACGGGAGAGGGAACGCGATCGAGGTACCGTAATCTGCTATTTATCACAAGCTGAAATCTTTTGGATCGCAAACTGAAATCTTTTGGATTGCAAACTGAAATTTATTCTGGATCGCAAACTGAAACCCGGAATTTCAGATCGTGGATCTGCTCCGACGCCGAGCGATCGTTCCACGGGTAGCAGCAGCAATGGCAATTCACCCGATGGAGGAGGTGAGAGAGGGAAATAAAAGTAAAAATAGGTGACAATTGGCGCGGAAAGCTAAAATAGCCATTCTTTACGATAATGCGGCATTTTCTTTCGAATAAATCTTGGGGATACCAGCAGAACCAAAACAGAGATGATGCAATGCCGGCTGGTTTATCTTGTTCTCTGTTATGAAATGGGCCATATTGCTCGGCGGCGACGCTTGAAGATTCTTAAATCGTTCTCCTCCACACGTCGTCCTTCTCCTGCATCTTGCAGTCACATGGGCTATAATACTGGAGGAATCTATCGCTTGCCTTCTTCTTCTCTTCTGAAATTCTAGTTTCCATATATCTGCGCTTTCTGGGCTCTTTCCAAGTCCTTCTTTATCTACGTGCAAGAAATGCGTATATTCGCCCTCCTTTCTTAGACACGCGCTAAGCAATTTCTACATTGTGAGATAATCGCTGTAGATTATCGCGCATATTTTGCTTTCTTTCCGCCCAATATAATGGCGTGGATGGGGAAATACTGCGGTTGAGCGAATAAAAAGAAGGCCCCGTCTATTTATCCGCCACCTTCTAAATTGGCAATATCTTCAGTGCCTTCCGTGCCGTCAATCATGGGCCCGAGTGAAGGAGGAGACGAGCGGCGGCGGCCGAAGGGCGAGAAAGAGAAGGAGAGGGAGAAGGAGACCCCCCGACCGAGTCCACCCCAGCCTCCCGTCCCGCTCATGTCCAAGACCATCGTCAGGTAAACTCCCCTCACTTTTAGACTTCTATTTTGCGGACTTGTGGCATTTAGTGATCGATATCTCCTATATCTCTAAATATCTCTAAACCCTGAGAATAGGCAATTTATTGCAAATCTTGTTGGCTTGTTCCTACTGAAATGAACTCCTCCCTTTCCAGCCCTTCCCTCGACGAAGAGATGACGTACGTTTCCTCAACGAACAAGCGCAAGGCTCACGTCGACAAGCGGCACGAGGCGTCGTCTGGAGGTATCCATTTCAATCAATATCGTGATCACCAATTTATCCACTTATGATAATGACTTGCGTCTTGAGAATGGAAAGTGCTACCAGAAATAAATTATAACATTCAGGAGTGTCGGCTTCCACGTCGTCCGTCCCGGATCGTGCGCCGTTTGAGAAGCGACCGCGCCAGGAGTCATCCAGCCCACCAGAGGATCCCACCATGAACAAGGGCGACAGCGAGGTGCGCGCACCACCAGGGCGACGTTTACTAATCGTCGAACTTTATAGAAGCACTCGACGCACCAGCGCATCGCACGCGTTCCGGGCTCGTCGACTTCGGTTTCGCCGCGATCGCCCCTCTCGCCTCCATCGCCCCTCACGGACTGGTACAAGGAGTACCCGGAGGTATTGATTTTATTGATTGATTAATTTTTAAATCAATAAATTATTAATTTTTATGTAATCGATATTTTCCAGATCTCTGCCTCCTCGGAAGCCGACGTCTACTTTGCCGCGTTCACGGCCTCGTACGGGGAGTACACGGAGTGCCACGCCGTCGTCTCGCGCGTCGCCGACGAATTCGCTGCCCTCGATCGGGAATGGAACGCGGCGCCGAAAGGGACGCGTGACGCCCAACAGGTGAGTTGACACCCTTTATTCTCACTCCCTGCTGACGCACTCCCTTCTCAGATCGAGCACAAGATCCAGGCACGGTATGCGGCGTACGAGCGCGATCGCGACTTTGTCAAGGTAAATTTTTAAAGCAATTATTTTTTAAAACAATCTATAAATCAATAAATCAATAAATTAAATTAAATCTTGTTAAGAAACGCCATCGTCACGTCGATCTCCGCTCCAAGCTGGCCGCCATCAAGTCGCGCCTGGAGGCATGGGAGCGCGTCGTCAATCGACAATGATCACCCTAGTTCCTCTCGCTCCCAGATATAATTGTTATCATATTCTTCGTGCGCCATAACCCCACTGCTGCTGCAAGATTGTACACAAATGCAAAAAAAAAACCCAAAATACGCTTCCATAACTTACGAAAAAAAGTCATAAAAATACGCGTGAACCCTCCTTCTACCCCTGTTGCCTTTTCGGCCTGTTGCTTGTATGCATTTCTTGACCTCGTCGTGATATAAGGCCGCTTGCTCGAATAGACTAGGCTCTAGGGGCAGCTTCTGTGCTTGAGAGAAATGTCGCCATGTATTTGTATGCTTCTTTGTCTCTCAAGGATTGATGTCTGCCCCATTGAGAGCATCTCTAGAATCTTCCCCTGCCTGCAATTCAATCGATAGCATTCGAACTACGCTCGCAATGATTCTGCACACCGCCCGGTTTTTCCCTTAGATTCGCCCCTATATTTATGTGCTTGCTTTTCTTGTCGTGCTTAGCTTAGCTGTACCGATGCGGGAACGTTTTACTCCTATCCTTTCAAAGACCTTTATGACCCGTATCCCTTTGCCCCTTCCGGTTGCATTCGTTATAATATCCCTCGCTCACTTCTGCGGTGTACCCCCGAATATACCACGCTCCCTCACACAACTCCATAGCTCTTGTCGCACTAGGCTTGGAATGCATTCCTTCCGTCGTGCACCCGGGTTCATTTGCACGTTGCGTACGAATGGTATCGTTCTTTATTTATATGCCATAACTTGGCTTGTATGAAGTAGGGTCGATATTCGTACGAAACGTGTTATAGTACACTCGCGGATTCAATCGATAATATCCCTCCATACGAAACGGCCCCCCAATCTCATGCACGAACAGCGAAGATAACAACGAGTTCAATGCCTATCGCCTCCTCCCCGCCCATCCAGCAGCCAGATCCTTTATTTCTCAGCGTAGTACACATACCAACATTACGCCCGCTCCTCTTTCCATAAACATCCCACGAAAAATTCTCACGAAAAAAACAGCCTCCATCATCCATCATCGATCATTGCCACACCATCCGCGTTCTAGTCCCACGTATCGCAATTTGTATCCTGTCGTTGCGTGTGCCTATTTCCTCCCTAATTCTCTCTGCGTGTCTCACTCACTGGTCGCAAGTCCCCCCTCCCCCCATCCTCCCCCCTTTAGTTTTTACGTGTTGTATAGTGGTGCTGGCGCCCACCACGTCGAGCTTCGATCCGTGGTCTTCGTTGAAAGTGGCTGCCGCCCATACCCACCCTTGTGTACCTTTTGCCATCCCCGTTCAAGATTCCAATCCCCGACTCAGCCGGGTAATAAAAGTTGTTGTTACAAACAATGAGTTGTGAAGACAAATCATTTATCACTGAAGAACACGAGCCTAAGGAAGACGAGTACTAAAGAACCAAAGAACACCAGAAAAATGTTGAACGAGCGATGAAGACTTGAATAGACTTGAAAAAGACGACACGAGCCGGAGCATACACGGAGCGTTCTCCAAAGCGGCATTGCCGTTTTGTATTCACATGTCTATTCCTTGACGTAGGACCGAAAGTGGGTGACACTCCAGGGAAGGGGTTCAGTGTCGTTCTTCATCCAGCAACTCCACAGCGCGTGCTTCTCCGTTCCCTCCAGCACTCGGACGTTGTCCACGCGGACATTCTTGAGGACGCGCATGCCTCGCCTTCATTTGGGTCAAAAGATGAAAGACGGATCACTCACTCGACGAGAATCTGCGCTAGGCGCATTTCCACCGCTGTTCCAAGCCCGAGGCCCCGATACGCCGGCTGCGTCCAGAGGTGAATGAACTGCAAAAGGATGTGAGGTGCATCCCTATCCCCTTTATTATCGGCGATCCAATTCACGACTGTTCTCTCTCCATTGAAAATGAGGTTTCTCTCGTCGTCTGGCAGATCAGACAACATTGAGAGAGTTTTGCGAACTTTAGACGAGTTTGGTTCGCCGATATTACACGTTTTCTAACCTTTCCACAATACGGCGACAGGAATTCCCATGCGACCAGCTCGCCTGCTTCATTGCGAATTCCGATTGATGGCAGGTCACGAACGCGCGATCTAAAATCTTGCATGCTTGTTTTGATTACATTTAAAACCACTTCATTATCTCGATAGTCGACTCGGCCTTGGCACTCCACGTGTCGAACAGAAACTGCCCTTCCCGCTCGACATCAATTGAAGCAAACGAAAAACCTTCGGGGAGTCCGATCTCCATCTGGAAATGATCGCAAACTGAAAAACAATTATGGTACGAAAATACCTTTGATAACTGGAGCATCTGTTCGTTTTTCATGTAGAATGCGCGCAGAGATCTGCTCGTGTTGACTGCGAAGCTCTCCCATGACGCGAGGAGAATGCACTGAAAAATTACAGTTTACAGTAGCGGTACGGCGACGCTTCCTGACTTACAATTATTTTGGTTTTATCGCTCACCATGCGGCTGATCTCCTCCTCGCACTCGATGAGGAACTTTTGATGTTTGTCGAAGGAGGGGCGAAGGAGGGAGAAGAGTTGGAAGAGTCCGCGATGGAGAAGGGTAAGATCGGGATGGAGGACGTCGTGGCGGATGTAGATATGAGTCCTGGAATTACATCAAGATAGAGAGGAGACGGAACAAGTAAGTCGTTAGTTATTGCCAAGAACCACAACGGTGCAAATATTTCTTTACAATCTCATTCGATTTGAGCAACGTTCATTTTGCTGAGTCCACCTTGCGGTTGATGGGGGGATATGGGAGTGTCCCAGATTGCTCCCGTGACCCCGCTGCGGGCAACCAGTAGATCAAACGTGCGCTATGCAGAGTAAGATCGGAAATTTTTAAACACCCTTGTGGTTCCTTGCAATAAGTCAAGTGCGAAGATTTCACCAGTTCCCCATTTCACGTCCAATACGAATGAAATAAAATGAGTACAAAGTTCGTGATGGTGCGGTAAAGGCCCTGTTTATAAATGAAAGGTGTAAACATCAACGACCAACATTTGTTGTTCGCTCTCCTCGACGATAACGACGTGTCGCGATGCTCCATCCTCGTGTATGGAGAAGAAGCGGAGCTGCGTCGCGTGCCAACTGCCATCCAGGACGTACCGCGAGGCAATGAGCAGCGCCTGGTTCTCCGGCCGATCGCAGAACTGGGGATCTTAATTATCTTATAATAATTTTAAATATGTTTTGAAATTCCCGCCTTTTGCCCCATGAGATGCGTATTTCGTGCTGTTCGCACGCTGCTCAGGTACCAGTGAGATCACGCCATAGATCTGTGCCTGAACCATCTCATTTCACGCGATGATAGCATTATCATCACTTCCGTGACAAGGAGAAAGCTTCTCGTCGAGATACCGAGTAATGACACCAAGCATCAATGCATCCGACCTTACCATCCTGTGACAACGATGAGATGAGGGATGTGAGCTGCTCCGGCGTCGAATGCTCGTGGAGATACGTGGACATTGAGAAAGACACAAGGGGGCTCGCGTCGATCGACTGATAGCGGCATGGTTCCCGCTCCCCTCTGCGGGACGCAAGCTAACATGAACTCCTTTTGGAGTTTGTGCCAGTAAATGAACGTAAGAGCCACAAAGTTAACCAATACTTTTGTGTAAAGTTCGTACGCAAGTTCAGTACGCATGTTTATGATCGTGTGGAGAGTCTGGTATTTCTTCAAAACAAATCTTCAGACAGTTGTTCTTTGCGGATGGCTTGGCATTGTGGGCGTTGTTACGAGCGGCAGAAGTCACGAACAGAATTCGCATGACCGGATGCATTAGAAGACGAGCTTGACGACGAATGCCACGATAATAACGGAGGGATCTCTTCATTCTGCCACCAGATATCACAGTACCAGGGGCGACTATTGGTCGGTATTCAGATCTTGCTATTGTCGGCGGAATAAACGTTCCGGACTGTACGCTCATCGCCATGCGATCTCTCTCCACTGCTCTCTCGTTTTTCTAACCGCCAGACAACGAGAGAAGAGTGCAGGGCAATGAGCGTACAGTCCGGAACGTTTATTCCGCTGGACAATAACTTACGCAACAATTCCATGTTCATCATGACCACTTTCAGCACTTGATTCGTCTTGACGTTCGAGAAAGAAGAGAGAAAGTTCGCCAAAATGACGACACTCTCCTTCTGCCTTCACATAGCCGTAGCGTCCGTGTGTCTTCTGCTCATCCTTCCCGTTCCCGTGCTCATCGCACGAACCTGCCTGCTGCATGTCAACTGCAAGTAAGAGTCACCTATTGTCGAGAGTCGAGTCCGAGGAAAACGATCGATTTTTCAGATATTAGGTAAAACTTTTGATTGAATTACAGGTGTCTTCTGATCGCGGCGATCATAGCCCAGATGCAGCTGGTCGTCAACCACCTCTCGCTCTACGCCTACAAACTGCAACACGGACTCGAAGAGAACGACATACAGATCCTGAACATCACTCAGCTATGTGAGTTCTGCGGAATAATCAGGACCCTGAAACAACACTCTTTTTCATGTAACTTTTGGAATTGTTTTGGAAAGAGGGGGGCAGTTGGTGCCTACAGTAACCATCATTTCAGCGGACCTCTTCCCCGAGTACCAGGAGTGGTGGTTGCACGGGGCGGCCTTCTCAACCTCCCTCAACACGGCCATCTCCATCTGGCTTCTCATCGAGCGACTCGTCGCCATCAGGATATCGCGTTCCTACGCCACCATCACTCGCCCACCCGCCGGCATAGCTGTCCTATGCGCCCTCTCGAGTGTTAGTTGCCCTGTTTTACATAACGTCCAGCTCCTCGGTCTCAAGCATATTGGCGAGATCACCGAGCCATTCCGATCTTAGAGCCATCTCCTCAAAGAAAGATTCGAAGAACAACATAGAGATAACTTGAAGGCGAACCACGTGACATGAGTTATAGAAAACTGAATCGTTCAGTTAGTATTCGGATGACGTGAATCGTTAAAGGAGGGGTTCGGGGACCTTCGGAGTCTCATAGGTGACTATGTTCAGGTTGTAGAGCTTGAAAAATCCAACCGAATGGTGTATCTCACTAAGCATTTAGATGTTTCTATGGTGAGATTGAGCGTTTAGAACGCCGGGCCTGACGTACAGGGAAAGCGCGAAATTCAAATTTGGCACCTGCTATCATATTGGCAGCTTGCTTAATCCTCAGATCTCGCGCCCTGTGCACTATAAGTAACAGCTAGTTATTTCATTACTCATGCCATTACAGCTTGGATACGCCGTTGCCTTCACGTATTTCATCAGTTACAGTAAGCCCCAGAATGTCAGATACCAATGGCATCACTCCATTCAGAACACTACTACATGTCGAGCCTGGCGGTGGAATCATTATGGGAGCTCATCGCCATAGTGGTTTGATTCTTTGTTTTCGAGCGGCAGAAAAGGTGTTTTCAGCTAGCGTTCGCTTCTTATTCGTACGTCAGAAAGATATACGGCCTTCTTCGAGGAACGCGGTCGCTGAGCGAACGCTACCAGGTATACCGTATGACAACATCCGATGAGACACTGAGAATTGTGGCGAGCAATTTGTAAAAACATCATCTCATCTGTCCGAAGAGGATTGAAGGACGGCTCCACAAGCATAAAACAAGAACATCGTATATGTAGGGACCACAAAGTGCCAAAAAAGCGCGTGGAAACCGATTTTGCCATTTTCGAACGATTACTGTTCCTTTCCAGTTTATGTTTGAGATTCAGTTGAGAAGTCATCTTAGCAAATCGACCACGCTCTACAAAACCTAATAGGTACCGTAACCCGGTACCTGCGCGAAGGTCCCGAACGGAAAACAAGAAATCGAAATTTCGGCGATTTGACGCCCCTCTTTTTCGAAAATGTTTTTATCGTGTTCGCCGTGGTCGAAAACCTATGAATACCAAAAATCAATGAAATCCACATGCGCCGTTTTTTGATATGGTCGTTCATAGAACGCAACTTCATGGGGTTGCATCACGCCAAGGTGCGAAGATATTCCAAGTTTTCTATTTTTCTGAGCTCAAGCAACCGCCTGGCTGTCAATAAAAGTAAACTGAAGTCAATTTTATTCAAAACCATTGAAAATACGATTTTTCAAAGATTAGGATGTTTTCAAAATCATGTATTCTCGGCATAACTCAAAATTTAAGAGGGCCCCTCCGAGATTTTCTGGCATTACGATCTTACAATTGTAAGTAATTTTTAGAAATTAGAATGGGTGAAATTCGCATGAGCCGTTTTCTGTAAAGAGCGATTGAAGGCGACGTGTGCGGTGCGAAGTGCGAGCAAAGAATGTCCTCCTCGTGAACGCTTTTGAGCGCTATGAATGATACATCGTTGGAAAGAGGAGAAAATTCGAAGAAATATGGTTCTTTGATGGCCGAGAGGAGTTCTCTCTACGCCTAGTTACGGGCGATAACAAGGTGCGAAGAGCGAATAAGCTGCATCCGGTTCTCGCCAATGTGCGAAAACGACCACCTAATCCCACATCAATTCTAACTATTTCCAATAGTTTTAGCTTCAATTAACAACTAAAATGAGGTCAAGCGGGCCAGAGAGTGGCGAGAAACCTCCCCCGGCGCCCTTGACCCCGCCCACTTCGCGCCTCCTCCGCCGCGGAAAAGCTATTCGCACTTTGAGGGGCTATATCTCAGAGGAGAGTAGAGCAAATTCATTGGTCCAAAAACAAAAGAATCTTAGATTTTTTTCCTCTTTCCAACGATGTATAACTCATGGCTTTTTTGAGAACATTTAGAGAATCACTTATGGTCCCTACGTATATGGAGAGATTTGCACGTATTTCACTAACACTTTGAAGAACAGCGTCGTGTGATCAAGTTCAAAAACCAACAGCACAATCATAATGAAGTCGAAAAGAAAATAACAAAATGGATTCGCAGATGCACGAGGTGCTCGAGTTCAATCGCGCCGTTCTGCCCGTCGTCGCCTGTGCGTCCATGCTCAAGATGATCTCCGTCACGCCGTCCTTCTTCTTCTTCATGGGATTCATCTCCCTGTCCGAATTACAGACCAACTTCTTCCTGGTTCTATTTTCAATCCTATTTTTAATCACACATTCGCGTTTCATAGCGAATAACAGAAGCCATATCCGCTTGATAATCAATCGATCTTGCAGATTCAATCCATATCGAGCGTCATCATTAAGTGGATGATCTTCTGGACGCACCCAGGACTGAGGAGGACGATAGCCAAGTGGCGCATCTTCGCCCCACTCAGGTGTCTGTTAACTGGCATCGATCTCCGCTCAGATTCGTTCCGTGCACTCTCTACGTCTTTCATTTGCTAACTTGAGGCCTTTAATGATTAAGCGAATTCCAGGCGCCACAGCGTCAATCCCATCCAAGTGGAGCCGAGTCGAGTCAACGAAGGCGAAGCTTACTTCGGAATGCTAAAAACGCTGTGGAAGGAATAGTCTTGATCGTCCATAACTATGTCAATACACAGATGAAATACATTGATGATTGTAATTGTGATTACAGCAAAACTCACGAAAGCAGTAAGATCACAGAAACATTTGCACTTTTTATTGAACACACTTCCATATCAGCGAGACAGATAATTAGCATCAAAATATTGAACACTTACACCGACGGGCTGCCTTTGTGATCAGGAGAGATAGGGAGTTTTGAGTTTTATGTCCGTGGTCTGGACAATGACAGGGGTGTGAAGAAGGTTGAGCTTTGGTTCCTCTGAATTCGCTTGCTCGTCGCTTGCGCCCTTCCTTTTTCGACGGACTAAACATGTTGTGCCTGTAAAGAGAGAACAAGTCCAGATTGACATAAATTAGACAAACATCCTGCACAACCTGCGCATCCAGCGCACCCGGCGCATCCAGCGAAGCAGCAGCATCCGCAGACGAAGAGAATGCCGACGATCACGGCGGCGACAGCCAGACAGGCGAGTCCCTGTAATATGAACAGGAGCTGCGATCGCGAAAATTCTTAAAAAATGAAACGGCTTTGACTAACATCGAGATCCCGTCCGATAGTATTCAGAACTGGCTTTCATTGCTCTTATAAGAGTCCGTCCGCGTAAGGATCGAGCAGTTTCATCGAGAAAGCGAACAGTGAACCTTTTCTTATCCGCTGGGGCTCATATTCTGATTAGAGGTACGTTAGGTGTAGGAAAGATGAAAAAAATTTAGAGTGGCCGATTTCGACCACGGGTGTCCTAGCTGTGCTTGCTCGAAGAGATCTTTTTTCCTTCGCTGTGCTTGCTCGAAGAGACTGTACTTTTCGCTAAAAAAATGAAGTCTAAACCTACTTTTGCCCATAACTCAACAACCCTTTGACCAATTTGAGAGTTTTCATGCTCATTACAAAGCTGACTACGAGTTCTCCAAAAATTGCCCCAAAATGTACCATGGGGGATTACGGGCCCAGATTTATCGGGTAATTAGTGCAGAATATTCGATCATTTTTTTCTCGAATATATGGAAAAACGTCTCCGAGATTTTTTTCCAGGTAAACGCTGATGTCAAGCTGATAAATTTCGCATAGGCAGGTCGGACGTACACTTCGGGAAAAATGATAAAAACTCGCTAAATGTGAATTTTCGATCTATTTTCACTTCTAGCTGGCCACCAATGCCACCTAGCCAGGGGTCCAAAGTGGGACAATTATTTTTTTTACCTCCCCAACAAATTCCACTACTAAAATTATGGGTCATCAGTAGAACCTGGGACCGATGGATTAGACCCATGATACCCGTATCATGGTCCAAACTCGGTAAATGAACTTGAGCGGAATGGGCTAAAAAAGTGTCGCCATCAGTATAAAATTATTTCTAAAGACGTTTTTGAGCATTTGCAAGAAAAAA
>JACMIG010001574.1:0-19559 GCA_014805385.1 Levipalatum texanum
CCCCCCCCCCCCCCCCCCCCCCCCCCCCCCCCCCCCCCCCCCCCCCCCCCCCCCCCCCCCCCCCCCCCCCCCCCCCCCCCCCCCCCCCCCCCCCGCGCGGGGCAGAAGGGACGATCCTGTTCGAAGCTTGCCCCTTTAGAGGCGGATCTCGGTGAGAGGGGGGGGGGAGAGCCAAACGAGTATTATGGCCAATGACCACGGGGGTGGAGGAGGAGAGAAGGAGATGGAAAAAGAGTGAAGAGTGGCCACCGAACTAGAGAGTATCCAGTGCAGAAGAGACGCAGACTGGCAGATGGCCCAAGTCGAGCTGCAAAGATGCGATTCTTACACACATGGGAAGGAGCTTCTGGTGTAGGGGTCAGGGCGCCTGTTCCTTGGGGGCTCAGCAGCAGACTTGCACTGCCTCCCCCCCTCCAGACTAGGCGGGGTGAGAGAGCATAGGACCGGGAGAGACGCAGAGATAACGAGGGCGAGAGAGTGAGGGCCCTGAAGAGACTCAGGGATGGAGAGTGCATTCCCATAGTCCCCCAGAGACCCATCTATCTAAGCAAGGGAAATTGGGGGGAATGGGACTGAGAGAAATATTACATCAATTTATTAGGGGCTGAGGAGTTGTGAGTCTTTAGGGTTCGCACAATTGAAATGACTCCCTGTTCTCGTCCTCATTCGTCTTATAGAGGCAAAGTGATTACATTCCTGGAGAAGACAAAACATTGAGGTAGGCGTGAAGGTCAAACGTGTCAGCGCCGAGAGCAACGGAAACGACTTACAATTAGAGAAGAATTGGTGCTCAGAAAAGTGCGCTCTGCTGGAGGAATTGGAGCAAGGACGTTTCTTCAACTCGAAGAATTGAATGGAGATCGAAATTTATTTCAGCATGACAATGTTGTAAATGTTCGAGAACAAATCAGGGAGGAAGCAGATAAATAAATTATTGGTTTTAAATTTAATTGTAAAAAAAAATTACTGAAGCTATCCATCTCATTATTATATCTTCCACGGTGAAACTTATAAAACACCCGCAAGGGAAACGAGAGGATCGATTTTTTCATACGAGGTTTCTAATAATAATACAGCATCTCGATGCGAATCCGGCGAAAAAGCGCGACTGACATGAAGAGGCCGATGAGCTGAAAAATCAATTTAAAGAAGGACTCCGGGCACTTTCGGACCCCACTTTTTAGTAGTTTAGTCGAAAGAGCTCGAAAAATGCTGTCGAATGATACCAAAATCATAATTCAATGAAGAAATTTTCACTACCTAAGAAGCGAAATGATTCGTTGGCACTGCGCCAGTTTCAGGGAGAATCAGTCCCGTTCGTTGCGGGACCAAATAAAACAAATTTTGGCACGGTGCCAAATGTGATAAATCGTGTTTTTTTTGCTATTTTAAGCGACATTTCTTGTGATTTTATTATTAGAATATTTTTTAAAACTCGAAAGCATAGCCCAGTACTGCAGAAATGGAATAAAACGTTCAAACATCGCGAATAACAATTTTGGCACAGTGCCAAAAACCAATAAAGCAATTTCGCTCTTTAAAAATCAGGGACTCTTCTATATTGGTTGATTTTTATATCATTCAACAGCATTTTTCGAGCATTTTCAGATGCAAATGAAAACGAAAAATCGAAAAGTGCCCGGAATCCTTTAAAATTAAAAATCGAATTTCATAGACTTTCACAACTGAAAGTATGCCGGTTTTTCAAGAATTGTTACGTTTCTCAAAGAAAGGAATCAGGAAGGTAATATTTCGATAATAATGGGCGCGTTTCTCTAGTTGGTTACAACAAATTGCAATAAATGTGCAAAAATGCAACTCACCGAGCTCGCGGAAAGAATAATGCTGATCCCGAAAAAGGATGCGAAATGGAATCGATTATGGTAGAACATTTCCTCGAAGCAGCCCTGTAAAGAATTCGTCTGGACCAATGTAATGTTTATATTTCGTTAAGTTTCACTGCTTCACATAGGCCCTCGTTTACACCTCGAAATAATCTCTCGCCGGAAGCCGGTAGACATCTCTCCCCAACTAACATCAGTATGCCTTCGGAAGAAATCACAATGAGGGAAGAGCCGTCCATTCTTGTCATTTGCTGGGCAGCACGCAGGGGGAAATTCGTATCGAGCGCCCAGGCGATTGACACCGGAACCTTGAATTTATATTTATTTAATTAATTAATGAGCCAATTTAGACACTTATCGGAACACCTCGTTGAACGTTCTAATAAACGTCGCCTGTGTATTACTGTAGACTACACCGTACGACGACGTTTCCCACACCACGCACCGCCATTCGTCGAATACCAGCCGCTCCGCTTGAATTCTCCCCGTGTTCCTTCGACTCCGCAGCACGATTTCTGGAGAATTGGGAATATTATCGAGAACCAAATGGGATTATAATTCCCACGTTGTCTAATACCCAGTGGCAGTTTGAATCGGAGAAAAAGTTCCTCGGTTGTTTTGGACACCGTGGGAATTTGGCTCCCGACAATATGAAAAATTCTCCCCGCATACCTCGATCATGACCTCGTCCCACGCCATCTTCACGAACAGTTCGTCGGTGTTTTCTGAAACGGAAGTTGACAATATATTGCCCGGAAACTTCCATCGAAGGACATACGATTATCGCGAAACATATTCAAAGTAGAAGGAAAGATCGAGTGCAGAATATAACATTTCAGAGACTACCTAAATAAATAGATTCCGTTCACAAACTCACCGTTGTGTAAATCCGTTCCATTGTACGCTCGAAGAGAAGCGTGGAGCATCCGGCGGAAATCATCTTCGAACTGTGATTTCGACTATGTTTCAGGCATTCGAAATAAGAGTTGCTATTTATTTCTCCCTTGATTTTTCTTTCGGAGACGGGGATATAAAATCGATTAAACATTAGACCATGATGTCGAATGCGATAACCACAGTATCGCGATCCTCAGCCCCGCCCATTTCTCTTTTTTTCCTCTCTCACCATGTGGCAGTGGAAGGAAGCGTAGATGACAGCAACGGATTCTGCGACGAAAATTAGGAGGAGGCACGTGGTATACTGTAATTACGTGGTGTAGGAAACGTCGTCGAACGGTAGTCTACAGTAATGTTCATACGCCGATTTTTTCTACACCATGCCGGCTAGTTTGTATTTTTCCCTGAATTTCGCTTCATATTCACTTTCTGAATTTCTGGTTGAGTTTCATTGCGATGGATTAGGCACGAATTCACTTGATTTCTCAATGGTAACTGCGTCCGAAAACGTAGACCTAGCCTAGTAAACCTAGCCGAACCTTCTCAAGTTTCTTTTGGCGTTACTGGGGCATCCTAACATTTCGCACAGAAAAGGTCAGACGGCGTGGAATTTCTGAGAAAAATTGAAGGAGGACATTCCTATTATAACATTTCAGAAGTTATTCTTCTGAATCGATTCATGTTCATTTCCCTACATTTGCAATTGAGTTTCACCGTCAAGAATTAGATTCGATTTCACGTGATTCATCAATCATCGCGCACTTCTCCAATTGCCTATCCCTTCCCTTCTCATCATTTAGTATTTCTCACTCCTCCCAGGGCGGGTCTCCACTCCTTCGAAGCTCCGCAGCATCCGAGAAAAGCGGCGAAGACGATGGAAAGGCCCGTGAACAGAAGAAATCGACCGAGACGACGAACGGCGATGGGCTGGGAGACCTGGAGAGTGAGAAAAGTTACTGCGTTTATCCCATAGGTCTCATGAGATAAAGCGAGGTTTGCCTCTGATTTATACGCCAATTCGAGTGATGTTTCTCGTACCTCTAATATTGAGAGGTCGAATTAATATTTGATTTACAGAAGGGACACGCGAACAATCCCAAAATCAGTGGAACGAGGACCATGAATTCTATCATCGAATTCTCCACGAACGCAGAAATAAATTATTAATTTTGTCGAGCACCAAAGACCTTCGAATAACGGACAGTGCGCTCTTCTGATCTACCGCTCCAAGCCCCAGTTTCACGAACAGTGTGTCTGAACTGGGCACGAAACGACGATAAAAGCGGTAGAACATGAGAGCGCGCGTTCATTTCATCGTTCTAAAATCAGCATCGATATTTGCATCTCGATAACAGACTATATTTTTATCGCACATTTCCAGTAATGTTTCACGGGATTTTTAATGTGGCGTGGTCGAATTATCTTTTGATTAACCATGTTTCTTGTATCCACCAAATACACACTCAAAAAGAATTGACCGAGGCGATGTGGATGGGTTCCTTTTCGATATCGTCAAAATAATAGGAATCGTGTTGCGCGCGGACTCGAAAATTAGCGCGACGATAAAAGCGGGAAAACAAGAGAACGCACAGTTCGTCATTCGTATTTTCGGACCAGGGAATTCGCCTGTTTGGGTGCTCGACAATATTGAAATGTTCTTGGCCTTCCTTCCCTTCCCCTCTTCCTTGCCGGGATCCCAATTCCCTCTCCTCCTTGATGTCTCGTAAATAAATCATGGTCCATGTCGATTCTCCCCACTAGAAGTAGATGAGCATCGCGGCCTCCCTCTCTTCCCTCTTTAACAGTCTCCGTCTCTGGTCTTCGAGTATTCTCTCTCTCCCTCCCTCCATTTCCCATTCCCTTGGGGCCTAGAGCTATGAATGGAACAGTTATTACCAACCGACCCTCCAATGGCCCTAAATAGTTTGATGTACTTCACTCGAAGATCAGAGGGATTGAACATACAAAATAATAATTATCCAGTGCCTCGCAATTTCTCGAGTTGAAAATAAATATGTTTCAACTTTGGAGTATTGATACGTTTTCTTTCGATCTTGATCCGATATGCAATTCAAATAAAACAGAATGAATGAAAATCCCAGTTTGAAGATTTTTTGGAAAGCGCCTCATGTCAGAATAAAACAAAATACCACAGTGATCAAAACGAAACGTCGAAAGTTTGGAATGGCTGTGGCTCGTGACAATGAACAAACCAGTGCCCGTAGTCCTTCGTCCTCTTCGAATCCTTTGACACGCGCAGTGGCCGAGGCGAGGGAGTCGATGGCGTAGCTGAAGATTGATCTTTCATCTTTCATCTCCTCACCGATCAATCGACAGCCACGCCCCGATTCCCATGCAGACGATGCCGACGAACTCAATAAAACAGAATATTGGGGAATAAAAAACTGATCGTTCACTAAACGCCGCTAGTTCGGGCTGTGAGATCAGAAAGCAGGGATTCAATGCAATTTTGTTGTTTAATGACTCGACACTTTTCCGGCCTAAACTGGAAACGTGTGCTTCGTTTTACACAGATCTTAAGATAAAAAATTTCGATTGTGTTTCATGCACTTCACTAGTGGTGCTCTCATAACCGGAAGCTAATTTTTTAGTAAACTTTCTTTTATATTCGAGAAATCTTTTCTGATCTGGGAGACTATGAATTATCCGGGCGGAAAAAAATAAACATTTCTTTGTTTTTTGTCGTAACGATTCGGCTTGTTACTGACTTTATTCACTTGTGTTTCATGGACGGCATTTATCGTATCGTTTTCTTCAAAAAACAATGGGTTAGGTGTGGACGCTGCAAAAATGAGTATAGAAACCTCTTTTCTCTTCCCTTTCTTCTTTTGTGCTGCTCGTCTTCATCCCATGGATCCCTCCAATTCGAGAGGCCGAGGTCCTAATTACCAGCTGGGATTCTTTCGCATTTCTCTCGTTGTAACTTCTCTCTTTCCTCCCTCTTCACTCTCCTCTTTCATCCTTTTCTTTAGCTGTTACAAGAGGCCAAAAAGGTGTAGGAAATGTCTTACGGAAAAAACTGTAACCCATTGTCTTCGTTTCTCATCGTCAGAGAAATTTTTCTCACTCTTTTCTTAATATTTTTGCCAAAATCACTACGTTTTATCGATTCTAAACCACATAGAAACCAATATTCATTAGACTTGAAACATAAATAAATGTTAGAAAAATTTGTTTATTGCCCACCAGAAAGACGAGATTGAAGATGACGAGGGAGAATTTGAGGAGACGCGCATTGCAGGACATTCTGAAGAGAAACACTTGAATTTCTTTGAGACGGAGCCTCATTCCTCCCTCTGCTCTAAACGGAGAAACGATAAAACAATTATTTCAAAGCTACGAGAATCGAGATCACCAAATTCACATTGAAACAACATGCATTCGAAGGATTGATGCTATGAACCACGACAAGAGCGATCGCTAAAAACCACAAGTCTTGGGAGATGGGGAAAGATTATACTGAAATGACCCTCTCGGAGAAGGGTCTTCGAGGGGGTTGGAGGGTAGTTAGGAAGGACATGAATTCTCCCTCGGATGGGGAAGGCCAAGAATGGCCCGAGGGGCGGAGATTGGAGAGGGATTGGGATGGAGAAGAGACGGAGAGAAGGAAAGAAATGGAGAGGGAGGAGGATACAGAGGGATGTTGGAGTGATTTGAAATGTGTCGATCAAATGGAATTCTGGCGTGAATTGTAGAATTGTAATCTCTACATCTTTTATTTCCATTTGAAACTTATCGTGAATAATGAAAGAATCGAAAAAATACCCGTGAACAAAAATCAACTATTATCTGGTATTAAAGTGATGCGGAGGCGACGCGCGAACTACTCAGCGCTATCCAGCGTAATGATCTATCTTCAAGCGCAGAGGATAGATCATTTTGCGGCTTAGCGCGGAGTAGTTCGCGCGTTGCCTCCGCATCACTTTAATACCGGACAATATTTGTGCGGTAGCCATGAATTGACTAGAGTTGTCCTAATTGTAAATGATCGAGTCCGCGAAATAGGAGGTAGATTAGTGTGGTACATGAAACGTCGTCGAAACGAACGTGCCGACGAGGTTTACCAAGACTATTTTACGGATGGAGCTCTAATAATAATCCAGCATTTCGATTCTGATGCGCCGAAATAGAGAAACGGCCATGGCGGATCCGATGAGCTGCAAGCGAGAAGTTTAATTTTTTTGTTTTATTATTATATTGTCGAGGATGAAAGTTCTTCACTGATGTTGTTTCTCAATATGTCTTAATATTCCTGTGTTGAAACATACTATAAAAACTACTCTCATGAATTCTGACATGTTTTTTCGCACCGTGAATGCGCCAACGATCATGCTGACGCCGAAGAAGGAGGAGAAGTGGACGCGGTGGCGGAAAAACATCGAGGACAAACAGCCCTGCAGAGATTTATTGCTAATTTCGGAACAGAAATCGAATTTCAGGTCCAGCATTAAATAGAAGTATTAATTCTTCTTGAAACACACTTGATTCTTGATTTATGGAGGAAATTAAACCAACTCAATGGGAAGCAGAAACCCAAGAACTCCTCCTCAATTCTTTTCACCATTTCTGTTGTCCCTTCGGGCGTTAAAAAATTGCACGATGCTCCCATGCTTCAGAGGCAACGGCGGGCAATTGGGAAAAGTTTTCAACCACGATGTTTGTTCGCACTATTACGAACGGAGTGCGACACCAACGCGCCGGGTTTCGTGAGCCAGAACCCCGGCCCGTTTGTGGCGCAACCAGTTCGTAATTAGGGCGATTCCGCATAGAGTTCGGGGAACTCGTGATCTAAAAAAACAGTTTATACTTTCTTTGCACGAAACTATGCCCGTTTCCTCTCAGATCATTTTCGGTTGATTTCTCAAAAGTTCAGGCCAACTTGCCGACGAGGGACTGGCAAGCTCTTTTTTCAAGGGTGGAAGAACCCTGCATCCCGTCTGATCTGTTTAGCTAAGTGACGGCGGTCTGGGTACAGTAAGCCCAGGAAGGTCATGCAGAATTCAATCGGATCGCAAACTGACATCTCGATATCGATCCTGAGGCCGGCACTGCGCCACCAGGTTTCCCCTTCGATCGGGACCACAGCAGGCAGGATGGAATGCATCACGGCCGCCTGGATTACTGTAGTATCAGGGAACAAGGCGGGAAATCGGAGATTCAAATAATAGCTACCGTACCCGTGGGGGCGTACCATCCGCTGTTCGCGAATTCGCCCACCTTCGATCAACGCCATAGCGGGAAATAATTTAGTGTTCAGCTGAAAAACAAGAAGTAACACAACGAAATTACTGGAGCTCCATCTCTTTGCTAACGCTGCCACTGTGAAACATATTCAAGTATTTACCAGAAAGGGAATGATGGTCGCTGAACAATTTATTTCAATTCGAGGCTCTAATAATAATAATACAGTAGATCGATGCGAATACAGTAAAAAATCGCGACTGACATCAAGAGGCCAATGAGGTCTATTAGAGAACATGGAGGGAGTTTCGCGCCTAGATGCGAAATGAAGACGATTTTGGATCGCCGACAATACCGGACAAAAAGTGAGTTTTATGTTTCACAGATTTTCAAAGATATAATTAGTGGGAGATCAGTTGATGACTCGTCATTTTCGTAGCTAAAACTAGTAAAACGATTGGAGATAATGCGAATGTAAAGCGCAGAGACGTGGTACGACCGGGGCTGAAAATAGAATCAAAAGCGTTCTCATCGGACGACTGGACCTTCATAACGTATTCACCATGTGTGTGTGCATGGCGCCGCGCAGTGTAGTTCGCATCCGCGATTTCCGTTGCCCAGGATGACCATTAATCAAGTCGCGTACTAGACAGTACATACTCTTACTAATCGACCTCCTTTCTGTGGAGTAGTAAACTTCGTCTGTTTTGTGCGCACACGGATGCCAAAAGAAGACAAATTCAACCGACGTTGCATGAGTTTCAACGACGCCAAAATAATTAGATCATAGGTTTTCAAACAATTAGTTTCGCGTTCGCCCCGCTAAACAATCGAATCATTCTCATCAGTACCCTTACTTCTGTGGGATGCCAATGACGGACTGCGAGCGCTCTACATCTACCTGTTCTATTCTCGTGTGTATTAAATCTCGCCTGCCTGTAAAGTGCACTCCCTGCACGCAAGAATGCAACTAACAGGCAGGCGAGATTTAATGCACCATACTTTTTAGTTGCACCTACAACTAACGATCAAGCACGAGCCACGTCCCGATTCCACTGCAGACGATACCGGAAAGCTGCAGATGTCTCATTCGGAATTCCTTTTCTAAATATTCTATGTTTCGATTGTGAAGGAAATGAATACATTCTCGTGGTTTCGCGAAATTAGCTTTACCTTCGATGAACTTAGTCCGACAATCTATTGTCCATTTTTTAGAGAAGACACCAACGAAATGTTCGTGAATATGGCGTGGGACGAGGTCATGATCGAGGTATCCGGGAAGAATTTTTCATATTGTCGGGAGCCAAATTCCCACGGTGTCAAAACTCCGAGGAACTCTCGAATTCTAACTGCCAATAGAAATTAAATACCATGGAAATATAAATCCCATTTGATTTTCCATTTTCCCAATTCTCCAGAAATCGTGCTGCGGAGTCGAAGGAACACGGGGAGAATTCAAGCGGAGCGCCTGGTATTCGACGAATGGCGGTGCGTGGTGTGGGAAACGTCGTCGTATGGTAGTTACGGTGTAGTCTACAGTACCAACCAGGCGACGTTTACTATAACGTTCAACGAGGCGTTCCTATAAGTGTCTAAATTGGCTCTCTCTTTTCAGGCAGGCGAGATTTACTACACCATACTTTTTAGTTGCACCTTTCTACATACAACTACCGATCGAGAACGAGCCACGTCCCGATTCCGTAGCAGACGATGCCGGAATGTCTCTGTTGTGTTTGTGTCTGCGCGTGTGAGTACTAGCGGTACAATAATAAAGGTAGAGTTTATTATCTAGCAGTAAATCATAGCGCGTTATACACAAGACTCAATAAATGTGCGTGGAAGCACAAGAGGGACTAGACAAGTCACTCACTCGAGTGGATGCAAAGGAACGAACTGAATTGTCAGCATGGGGCGGATGACCGCAACGCGTGACCGCAACGCATAAGTACAATAGGTCAGAGGTAGTACAATAGGTCAGACAGATGACCATTACTCGGATACAACAGTCTCATTTAGAATTCCTTTTCTATTCTATGTTTCGACTGTCAAGGAAATGAATACATTCTCGTGGGTATGCGATTCACGTTCCACAGGTGATTGAATTTTACACTTAATATTTCGACTGCGAAGAACACGCACATCTTGCGCTTACTTTCTCGGCGGGAGCAAAGACTATTCGAACGATCTCTCATAGTCAGAAGGAATGGTTACCGACAATGACAGATAAAAAAGATGTAGAGAAAATTTTTGTTTTCACTTTTCCTGACAAAATGAGACGCTTTGACGATTGTTGAAGTGCTCCGTTTTCACAGAACTCCCTTTCTCGGTCCTTTTGAGCACCCAGAGGAACGGAAATGAATTTCAATGAGGAATGAAGAGATAGCTCACACCCTTAGAAAAGTGCGCACCGCAGGTGGAATTGGATCAAGGACGTTATTTCAACTCACAGAATTTGATGGAGATCCAAATTTTTTCGCGCATCATAATGCACTGTTGAAAATTATCGAGAAAAATTCAGGGAGGAAAATGGTAAATGAATGATTTGTTTCAATAAAATAATTGACAGAAAAATTACTGAAGCTTTCCATCTCATTATTATTTGGGTGTGACATAAGTTCGGTACCTTTTCTCTTCAAGCGAATGCTGTTCAAGTACCTTGTGGTTGTTGAACCAAGCTTCGATGCTACTATCACACAACACTCAAGCACTATGCACCGCTATGCGGTTGGCCCTCCAGGCTTCGTTTACAGGCGACGGCAAATGATTGAGCGGACCCTCCTCGGACCATCCAAAACTTAACTCATGAATAAAAAATTTGCAGACGCAGTCCCATTGGGCCCATAGTAACCAAAATATGTGCCCTCGATAGCCACGCATTGGTACGAGATTTGGGGAACGTTGGTTCAAATTCAGAAATGTGAGGTCTCAAAATGTGAATTTCTGATTTTTCATGGCTGGGAAGCCTACGCTGCACATAATGATGCGCATAAGTGTAGAGAACATCTATGCCAATTTTCATCATAAAAAGTATGGAAATAATAGAGTTATGGCGAAACATCGATATTTTTGCAAAATCGATTTTATGAAAAACCGGTTATTTCGTCATAACTCCATTATTTTTTCACATTTAATGATGAAAATTGGCATAGATGTTCTCTACACTTATGCGCATCATTATGTGCAGCGTAGGCTTCTCAGCCATGAAAAATCAGAAATTCACATTTTGAGACCTCACATTTCTGAATTTGAACCAACGTTCCCCAAATCTCGTACCAATGCGTGGCTATCGAGGGCACATATTTTGGTTACTATGGGCCCATAGGGACTGCATCTGGAAATTTTTTATTCATGAGTTAAGTTTTGGATGGTCCGAGAAGGGTCCGCTCAATCATTTGCCGTCGCCTCTAAACGAAGCCTGGAGGGCCAACCGCATAGCGGTGCATAGTGCTTGAGTGTTGTGTGATAGTAGCATCGAAGCTTGGTTCAACAACCACAAGGTACTTGAACAGCATTCGCTTGAAGAGAAAAGGTACCGAACTTATGTGAAACATTATGAAACATTATGGGAATTTGAGGAAGACGAAAAACTAGGAGACAACATCGCTACTGCCTTTATCTCATGGGGACCGATTCGCTAAATGCAGTAACTCTTGCCACTCTTCAGGTATCCCAGCCCATCGCCGTTCGTCGTCTCGGTCGATTTCTTCTGTTCACGGGCCTTTCCATCGTCTTCGTCGCTTTTCTCGGATGCTGCAGAGCTTCGAAGGAGTGGAGACCCGGAGTGAGAAACAGAAATTGATCAAGTGGGGGGAGATTAGATGGCGAAAGTCAATCGTATTGCTGAATCACTTGAAATCGAATCTAACTCTTGACGGTGAAACTCAATTGCAAATTCAGGGAAATGAACATGAATCGATACAGAAGAGAAATCCTCCTTCAATTTTTCTCAGAAATTCCACGCCGTCTGACCTTTTCTGTGCGAAATGTTAGGATGCCGCAGTATCGCCAAAAGAAACGAGAAGATTTGGCTAGGATTACTGGGCTAGGTCTAGGTTTTCGGACTCAGTTACCATTGAGAAATCAATTTTAATTAATGAGCCAACATATTATAGACACTTATCGAAACGCCTCGTAGCATTCTAGTAAACGTCGCCTGGTTGTTACTGTAGACTACACCGTAACTACCATACGACGACGTTTTCGCACATCACGCACCGCCATTCGTCGAATACCAGCCACTCCGCTTGAATTCTCCCCGTGTTCCTTCGACTCCGCAGCACGATTTCTGGAGAATTTGGAATATTATCGCGAATCAAATGTGATTCGTATTCCAACTTTGCCTAATACCCTGTGCCAGTTAGAATCGGAGAGAAAGTTTGGCACGCTGGGAATTTGGCTCTCGACAATATGAAAAATTCTTCTCGAGTACCTCGACCATGACCTCGTCCCACGCCATCTTCACGAACGATTCGTTGGTGTCTTCTGGAAAGGGAAAGCCCACTATAATTGCTTGAGAATATCCAACAAAGGACATGGGATTCTCGCGAAACACATACCAAGCTGAGGGAAAGATCGAGAATCAACGAAATATTGCAGAATATACCATTTTAGAGAATCCCAAAATAATTGTAATCCGTTCACAAACTCACCGTAGTGTAAATCCGTTCATTTTTTTGTTTATTGTACGTTCGAAGAGAAGCATGGAGAATTCGACGGAAATCATCTTCGAACTGCAGTTTCGACTATGTTTCAGGCATTCGAAATAGAAATAGTTATTTATTTCTCTCTTGATTTCGTTATCGTTGCCGTGGTATAAAAATCAGTTAAACATTAAACTGTGTAGCTCTATGAGAAAACCCCGCAGTATCGCGACCCGAAGCCCCGCCCACTTCTCTTTCTTTCCTCTCTCACCATGTGGCAGTGGAAGGAAGCGTAGATGACAGCAACGGATTCTGCGATGAGAATGAGGACGAGGTACGTGGCATACTGTAATGACGTGGTGTAGGAAACGTCGTCGTGGGACAGTCTACAGTAATCTTCATACACCGTGGCGGCTAGTTTGTATTTTTCCCTGATTTTCGCTTCATTCTGAATTTGTGGTGGAGTTTCATTGCGATGGATTAGGCACGAATTGACGTGTGGGCCATTATTCGGGCAGGGGGTTAAGCCGGGCCTCCCATTGTAAGCGTTCCCTCCAATGAGCGTTGCGCAAGAAGAGAAGAGAAGAGTTTATGTCAGGCGATAATAGTACGGTGGAGTCACAAGGGGAATCGGAGGCAGGAGGGAGAATTGGGAGAGAACACGGGAATTGCGGGAAAGGGATCAAGCTGGAGGAAGGGGAAAGAAGGGAATGGGGGAAACGATCGTAAAGGGGAAACGAAGGGGCAAGAAGGGGGATCTGGTCGTCGTCGGGGTCTGGCCACGTTCGCTCGGCCTTCTCGGCTTTTGTAGTCGACGTCGGCCACGCCTCCGGGGGTTCTGGAAGGGATAGTTTCATCAGAGTTTCCCCGCGTTGTCCTGGCAGCTGATTGCTCATCTGTCTGCCGTCTGGCGCCTCTCGCTGGTCTCTCTCTCTCGCTCGCCAGCCTTTCTCTCTGGTCGCGCTATTCCAATCGCGCTGTCCTAGGGATCTTCGTTCTAAAAAAAACACCCCTGCTACTACAAAGTGAAGCATGGAGCATCCGGCGGAAATCATCGTCGAACTGCAGTTTCGACTATGTTTCGACATTCGAAATAGGAGTAGTTACTCATCTATTTATTAATTTTTTCTCGATTGCCGGGTTTAAAAATCGACTGAACATTCAAGCTGTGAGATAACCGCAGTATTGCGACCCGAAGCCCCGCCCATTTCCCTTTCTTTCCTCTCTCACCATGTGGCAGTGGAATGAAGCGTAGATGACAGCAACGGATTCTGCGATTAGAATGAGAACGAGACACGTGGCGTACTGTAATGACGTGGTGTTGGAAACGTCGTCGTAGGACAGCCTACAGTAATCGTCATACAACGACGTTTACTACACCACGTGGGTCAACTTCACTCCTTGATTTTCGGGTGCTTCTTTGTCTTTGTATAGTTTCTAATTTCCATTTGTGTTTCACGGCCAAGACTTTGGCTCGAATTTGATGGATTCCTCAATGAGAGTTCGCCGTCTGAGGGCAACCAAATAGTTCCCACTTTCTTTCAGTGGTTCTGTCTATGCCTAAAAGTTCGCACAAAGGAGGACCAACATCTTTCCACTGCCTCTGTCCTTCTCAAACTGACTTAGAGAAAAAGGGAGAACGAGATCAATTCGTTCCTAACGTGAATTATAAAGTTTTTGGCTATTGTTTCGATTCTCGAATATTTCTCCAAAATTCCGGATGAGTTTCACGGCCGAAAATTAGGCACGTGATTCGACAATGTTCGGATCTCTCTGAATTCATTTCCCCCCAATAGACTATCCCCCCTCCCTCTCAATTTCTGTTTCTCACTCCTCCCAGGGCGGTTCTCCATTCCTTCGAAGCTCCGCAGCATCCGAGAAAAGCGACGAAGACGATGGAAAGGCCCGTGAACAGAAGAAATCGACCGAGACGACGAACGGCGATGGGCTGAGAAACCTGAAAAGTGAGAAGAGTTATTGCGTTTAGCGCGTCTTTCCCCATTAGATAAAGGCAGTAGCGATGTTCACTCCTAACTTTTTCGTTTCGGTCAATTTCCAATAATGTTTCATGGGACATATAATTTCGTGTTTCCGAAATGTCATTAATTCGCAGGCCGGACACAAGCCCCCAAAAATTATGAACCAATGCATGATCGAATTCTTCATGGACTCATAGATAAAGGGGAGAATACGAAACTTTGAGATTGTCTCGAGTTAGAATTCGCCGAAGATGGGTGCTCGACAATAATGAAATGCTCTCGGCCTTTCTTCTCTTCCCCTCTTCCTTACCGGGATTCCAATTCCGTCTCCTCCTCGATGTCTCGTAAATAAATCATGGTCCATGTCGATTCTCCCCACTAGAAGTAGATGAGCATCGCGGCCTCCCTCTCTTCCCTTTTTAACAGTCTCCGTCTCTCGTCTTCGACTGTTCTCTCTCCCTCCCTCCATTTAGCATTCCCATGGGGTCCTAGAGCTATGAATGGACACTGTTATTACCACCCGGCCACTCCCAGGACTCTAGCTAGTTTGATGTTCGGACAGAATTGAAATCTGTTTCAATGACTGTCGATTTTGGGTTGATCCGTTTTAATTTCGATTTATCTCTCATTGTCCGTTTTAATTTCGATTTATCTCTCATTTTGTCGAATAGTGCAAAATATATTCAAGCAAAATGCCATTTTGATCGTTGCGCGTAGGAGATTCGTAGTGATCAGTCGCAAAACACCGAATACATGGAATGTTTTGGGCCATTCTCAACAAACCAGAGCCCGTAGTCCTTCGTCCTCTTCGAATCCTTTGACACGCGCAGTGGCCGAGGCGAGGGAGTCGATGGCGTAGCTGAAGAGTGAGCTTTCGATCTTTAATCTTTCATCTCCTCACCGATCAATCGACAGCCACGCCCCGATTCCCATGCAGACGATGCCGACGAAATGAAAGAGAAAGAATATTAGGGAGGGAAATATATTGATCGTTCGTTGAATTACGCAAGTACGGACTTTGAAATTAGAAAACTCTTTGAGATTGTTTGATAACTCGGCGTTACATTGCTTGATCCATCCATGGTCAGCTAATTTTTTTCCCTGTATTGGAATGTGTTTCAACAAGGCCATGAGAACTAATCACACAAGCGGAAGCTAATTTTTTTCCAAAACTTTATCCTAAATTGAGATTACAATTTCTGTGAATTTCTGCACATCCGAGGAAAATGCACCCATTTCACATTTGTCTTTCATTCTTCGTTTAGATCTTTCAAAACGTCGAATTGTCTTATTTCACTTGAGTTTCACGGACGTAATTTATCGTTTAACTTCCCGTGAAAAGGTAATATTCCGTTTTCTGCAGGTTTAAAATCTCCTTACATCTTCCCCTTCTCTTTTTGTGCTGCTTGTCTTCCTCCCAGAGATCCCCATGAAAAAGAGAATCTCCCCCCAGCAGAGTTAACACGAGAGGCCGAGGTCCTAATTACCAGCTGGGATTCTTTCGCATTTCTCTCGTTGCAACTTCTCTCTTTCCTCCCTCTTCACTCTCCTCATTTCTCCTTTTCTTTCGCTGTTAACAGAGGTCAGAAAGGTATAGGAAACGTCGAACGGAAAATTCTGTAACCCTTCTCATAGTCAGAGAAACTTCCTCTCACTATTTTTTTATGCAGAAATCACAAAAAATAACGATTTTAAATCACCTAGTGACCAATATTCACTGGACTTGAAACATAAATAAATGTTAGAAAAATTTATTTATTGCCCACCAGAAAGTCGAGGTTTAAGATGACGAGGGAGAATTTGAGGAGACGCGCGTTGCAGGACATTCTGAAGGCAAATCCATAAGCTTTTTTTAGACGCAGCCTCATTCCTTCCTATGCTCTAAACGCAGTAGAGACGAAACAAGATTTTTTAACAAAGAAATTTCAGCTAACACATGGATTCGAAGGGTTGTTGCCAAGAACCACATCAAGAGCGTTCGCTAAAAAACCACAAGTCTGGGGAGATGGGGAAAAGATTATACTAAAATGACCCCTTCTCGAAGGGTCTTGGAGGGGGTTGGAGGGTAGTTTGGAAGGACATGAATTCTCCCTCGGATGGGGAAGGCCAAGAATGGCCCGAGGGACGGAGATTGAAGAGGCACGGTGGGGTCAGACCCTCCCTTTTTGCCTGAGGGCATGACGCAAATCTGAGACGGCGGAGGGAGGCCAATCGATTTTCCCTCTGGCAACGTCGCTGACCCTTTCTCTATAGAACATGGGAAAGTGGACCAAATGATTCCGGACCTTTTGCATTCATCCTAGCTCGTCTAGAGAATTCGAATGAGCAGTGGATTGACCAATTTTGGTCATGTTCAAGGGAAGTTACGACGTTTCGCGTGACCAAGACCTTCAAGGTGGGATGTAAGGGGATCTAGACCTTTTTGCGGGGTATGAAGTGGATATTCTGAGTGAGTGGACCCTAACCGACAATCCCACTCGGTTTTTAAAATGTCTATGTCACACATTGCGTTACTGTATCAATTTTTTTAAAAATCACGAACGGTGGGATGTAATGGAATCTAGAACTTTTTGAGAGATTTGAAGTTGATAGTCTGATAGAGTGGACCCTAGCCAACAATCCCACTCGGTTTTTAAAATGTGTAAGTCAGGCATTGGGTTACAGTGCAATTTTTTTCAAAAATCACAAAAGGTGGGATGTACAGGGATCTAGAAGTCCAGGAGTAGTGGCATTTTGGTTTTGGAATGACATGGTCTAGGCCGAGGTACCCACATGGTTTTTAAATTCCAAGTCGTCGTGAATCTGATTTTACAGCAATTAGAAGAGTTACGTTTCGTGACCGGAAAATAAAAATCCGTGAAACATCTTACTTGATTGCGGATCTGGCAGAGTGCCAAGTTCTTGGGACAGCCAGGGGGTGTGCGCGCTCAGCTGCAGGAGAGGGGGATTTGCCAGAGGGTTTTGCGTCAGAATTTGAGTGCCATTTTTGATCTTGACCCCACCGTGGAGAGGGATTGGGATGGAGAAGAGACGGAGAGAAGGAAAGGAAAGGGGGAGGACACAGAGGGAGGTTGGAGGACTTGTGCATTGGAAGGAATTACAGAGATGCAAATATTGTTCCGATATTCCTGTGGTTACCGTCCTTGATCTGCCTTTTGGTGCGCAATTTTTACACCATCTTGGCTCTCGACAATATTTTGCAATGATCAACCCGAGATTCATTGTAGAATTGTAATCTCAGCATCATTTATTTCACATTGAAACTTATCGAGAACAAAGAAAGAATCGCGAAAATACTCGTGAATAAAATGCAGATTATTTATGCAGAATCAGGAATAGACTAGGGTTGTCTGTCTTAAACGATTGAATCCGCTAAATAGGAGGTAGATTAGTGTGGTGCGAGAAAGATCGTCGTAATGAAAGTGCCGACGACTTTTCCCCAAGCTATTTTACGGATGAGCTCTAATAATAATCCAGCATTTCGATTCTGATGCGCCGAAAGAGAGAAAAGGCCATGGAGAAGCCGACGAGCTGCAAGCAAGAATTTCAATTTCTGGATAATGATTTTTTATAAAGCGGGACGCTACAACAAATTGATGTTTGACGGAAGATCCTTCTGAATACTCATCCGATGAAACGTAATTATGATAATTCGCACTTTGTAGAAGTTCTTAAAGTCGAGGGTCTGTGCGGTTTTTGACAGCGTAACATCATTTCGATAAGACTAACATCAAATCGTCCGTATCTAAATAATTCCACTCGCAAATATATCTTGCGGCAAAGGCTTTCTGCGTTTTTGAACTTATAAATTCCCACCCTAAACGCGTCATAATAAATTTACACCGTGAATGCGCCAACAATAATGCTGACGCCGAAGAAGGAGGAGAAGTGGAGGCGGTGGCGGAAAAACATCGAGGAGAAGCAGCCCTGTGGAGATTTCATTGATAATTCTCAGTAATTTACCAACACGTAATCGACGTGCGAATTCCACGCTGGATTATATTCCTTTTCGAAACGTGTCTTGCTTTCAAAGAACGAAAAATCATATGAAATGAGGTCTCGGGAAATACAAAAGGATGAAGCGACAACAGCCAAAACATTTATTTACCAAATCAGTCCCGCGCTTCACGCGGCCCCCGATGTGTTTTTTCGCATCCTACTGCATCATCGCTGACCATTGTAGAAATGCAATCTCCGCATCATTTACTTCACATTGAAACTTATCGCGAACAAAGAAAGAATCGCGACAAGTCCCGTGAACAAAATGCGATTATTTGTGCGATGGCCATGAATTGACTAGAGTTGTCCTAATTGTAAATGATTGAGTCCGCGAAATAGGAGGTAGATTGGTGTGGTGTAGGAAACGTCGTCATAAGGAAGTGCAGACGGCGCTTACCAAGGCTATTTTACGGATGAGGCTCTAATAATAATCCAGCATTTCGATTCTGATGCGCCGAAAGAGAGAAAAGGCATTTGAGGAGCAGAAGAGCTGCAAGCAAGGATTTTATTTTCTTGCTATTTTGAACATGGGGGGAACTGACTAGTGATGAAATAATAATAATTTATCAGCACAGTACCATATAATGAAAATATAAGATTGGTTGAGAAGACAAAAAAAAAGACGATAACTGGCGAGGAATGTAAAAAGCAAAAACATAAAACTGTATGGATCTATGAGTGGTTATAATAATGTGGGAGAGAAATGAGGGGATAATTACAATTATAAATAGTTAATTAGAAGAAACAGTACCGGAATTATATGAAACAGGATTGGAAGAGTTGATTATGTCTCAGAATTATAATAGTATGAGTAGGCACCGCAACGTGATTTACAAAACTCAACCACAATGCCCGAAATTATGCTCATAGTTTAGCCCTGGACTTGGCATTGATCGTGTTTTTTTCCGTTTCTCGATATCTCATTGCATTGCCGAGATATGACTCGAAAACTAGCGCGAGTCGCCACTGGGGAGAGGCGCTAAAATGTGGGCCGCAGT
>JACMIG010001575.1:0-19554 GCA_014805385.1 Levipalatum texanum
AAAAACTCGGGGATTCTACCCCCTCTCGTTAGAAAGTAAACAATTCAAATGTAAAATTCGTCAAATTGACAAAAAGTCAGTTTTTCCGATTTTCTCCTATTTTTCTGCTAGGGAAATTCGGCTATCCATAACTGCGATTGTGCAAGGAGGTGGACCCTCAACAACCTCCACCACCCAGAAAGTTGCTCCGATCAACGCCACTTTCTAGAACCCCGGGGTGTTCACTTTTACGCAGAAGCCGTGATATCATCTTCAGCTACAAATGCTTTTTTCCGGCACTATTTGATCATTTTGAGCCCAGATATGAAGAAACGAACACGTGTTGCATTACTTTGGCTGATAATGTACATCTACAACTTGATGAAAACGTCCTTTAAGATACACCTGCACGTATAGATACTCACCGGACTCTCCCCAGTCTCCGTTCCAGGAGTTGGCGACGTTCCAGTAGGGGATCCCGTTGTCGACGCCCCATCCGACAACACGAACGGCGTGTCCTCCGATGTACTGTCCGGCGGTGTGCTGCAAAGCAATTTAATTGAATCTTGGAGTCATGCCAAGTTTTTGGGTTATTTTAGTACTCTTAAAGTGATACTTTAAAACTATGGCTATACACATGACGTGCTTGTTAAAGAAGGGGTAGGAGGAACTTTCCTGATTACGGTCATTATGGAAATCCAGACCAGACACAGGCCAAAGTGCATTTTGTCTCCAATTGCCCCCGATGCAAATGTGGTTCCTGCTACCTCTTCTTTAAAGAAAGAGTAGGACCAACCTCTCTGATTACAGTCAGTACGGAAATCCATATCAGATACAGGCCAAAGGGCACTTTTACATTAAACAAAATGGCCCAGCATACCCTACTGACAATGAACTTTGATCTTACATGCGTTCGCCCAGCCCTGTAGATACCTGGTAGACTCCTCCCTTGTAGTGCTCGAAGTCCTCGTAAACGTCATAGGAGGCTTCAACAGGTCCGTAAGTCATGATTTCCTTCTGAATCGCGGAGACCTTGGCGGTGATTCCGTATACGGACTTTCCTGCAGAGACCCATCATCTCCAATGGTTCATTCTAGGGAAAACTAGTAGTCTTTATATCGGTCATAAAACCGTTCAAATTAAGACATGAATCGGCTAGCGCTCGAATAGCCGCGGAACACCTCAGAATCGGCTCAAATTTTGTGTGTTGGTACTTTGGGGGGTCCGAAGTACGAAAAGGGGTACGGTAGGTCACGGGCACATTTTACCTTTGAGACCCAAAATTGGTAAAATCAAAATTGTTTTCGTCATAACTTTGTCCAGAGTCGGTTTTGAGCGAAAATCAACATACCTACGTACTCGGGAGCACGAGGCGCACATTTTTGGTCTCTTGCACTTTTTCGCCTAGAGACCGTTTTCATCGACTTTTTGCAAAGGCGCAACTTCAAAAATTAATTTATCTATAGTAGCATTTTAACTCCAAAAAGGTTTTTTGCTATTTTGATACCCCCGGCACTAAAGCACGTAGTGCACATAAAATTAAAAAATATAACCAAACAGTAAATCGTCAAAAATCTACTTATATGTGAAAAACGGTGAAAATGAACTTTTGCGGAATGGGCCAAAAAGTGTTCCAATGGTCAAAATAAGTTGTTTAGAGACATTTTTGAGCAATTTCAAGAAAAAATTTTTTTTAACTTTTTTGAGGTAAGGGGGGACCTCATGAACTTTTTTCGATCCATGATACGGGTATCATGGCTCTAAAATCGACTTTTGAAAGTATCCGGAAATACCATCCGGTTACAAAATAACGGGTGCGGAGTGACTCAAAACAACAAAAAATCACTCCACTCATAATTTCTGTTCCGCGACTATTCAGGCGATGATCGATCTCTGGAGAATCTATGTCTTAAACGTTATAAAAAGTTGTTCGGCGTGATTTTTGCATTCGTGCCTGATGCTAGGTCGATGTAAATTGAAATAGCTACAAAATGAGCTTTTGATCGCCTTATTTGGTTCAGTATTCGCGCTGCGGTTTGGATTGGACCACATTTCAGCGATTTTATTTCCCCCCAAAGTGGGCGGAGCTTGCGGCCCCTAAATATAGAGTTACCTCGTCGTCTGCCTACTGGAGAGAGTTTCGCGTCTAGGTGCGCTGTGATAAGTGTTTTGGAACCACCATAATAACAACTCGTGTTTTACTTCGCTCTGTGATTCGTGGAATCGATGTAAAAACCAGGTGAAATCGTCAATGGATTCGACGGCCCCTCGAGTCAACGCGAGCAGGAAGAAATCGCAGATCGGGGACAGGTTATTCGAAGCAAGATCAAATCTCTTGCAAATAAACTGCATTTAAACTGAAACAGATGTTCAAAGCTCTACAAATATAACATTTACATTAATATTGAACTCGATTTGGCTCAGGACAGTCTCTGCGGTATCTTCGTCATTCGTATTTTCCGGCCGGTTTCTTTACAAGAGGGAGACGCATATGTGAGTTTGCAAGTCACTAATCTCTTGTAAAAAAGGTTTTCGCCTACGTGAATTACTCTCATCAATCAGAAAGAATGTTAATTCATTTCAGCAATAACGGCGCCTGCGAGCTGAGTTGCAGCGACAATAGTCTTCGCGGATGTGGAGGGACGGCGGTGATAGGACGAGGTGAGGAAAAGAATATTTTTTTATATTTTTTTTAATTTTTCGCTTATTGAAATTGAAAATGCGTTTAAAATTGTGTTGTAAGTGCCTCATTGTCTTTCATGATTTCAGACGGCTCTGTAACTCTGACAAACGCTCATAAGAATCACGAGAATGCAGCCTACAATGCGGTGAGATTTCTTTTCAATATTACATTATCGGTATGATTTATTTTTGATAGTAATGCGATGCCTTGTTTAAAGATAATGTAAAGACATGTTTCAGCGCCATTTTGCGCGTGTCCTGCACGCGGAAATTTCGCAGCGGGATAAGGACGTACTTCTGTCTGCCGTCCGCGATGCAACGTTTGGAAATTCTCAAAAGCAGTGAAAATATCTCCATCAAGACCCTTCTCATTGTTACAGTTTATGGATGGTAGAAAGAACATTTATGCCGCCCAACCAAGTCCAAGAACGTTCAGCATTTTTCATGTGTAAGCGTTGTAAAATTTGAAACATTGTCAATTTCATGGTGAATCACATTGAATACTATACAATACCTTGAAAATATCAGTGTAAACTCAAACATAAAGAAATATCCGAATGGTCCCATCTCATCGTCTATGGACGACGACATCGAACTCCTTGATGGATCGAATGAATCCGTCTCGATCTTCCCTCGCCGGCGGAACGCTGCCGGCCGGCGAGAACGAGAGATGCTGGACGAAGGTGCAGAGGAAGATGAAGACTTCCAAGCGAGCGAGGCCCTCTCCCAAGCAGGAACGACGGCCAAGGGCGAACGGGATCACCCGTGGGTCCTCAATGCAATTTTTTGCATTGATTGCAGAGAAAATGAGACCGTCCAAAATATAGCACGATTGCGAACAACATCTTTTTGCCATCGTTTTTTTAATGAAATGGAGAGGGAAACCTCGGTAGATCAAATTAGTCATACCTTGACAAATGCTCCTTTCTCATCGATGAAGCGTTCGGGGCAGAAGAGTTTAGGACGCGTGAAGAGATCGCGATCGAGTTGGCAAAATTGGAATTTTGGGAAGACATCGATGCCCGCCGGGATTGTAAAGCCTGTTTCAATATGGCAGGTTATGTCACAGATGGAAGCTTGATTGTTGCTTTTCTCTGAAGGAGCAAAAAGGCGCATTCCAAATGTAGGGAAAAATATATGCACATAAAATTGTAACAAATCCCAGGGAGAGGTTCACTAAAAAAATTTCAACAACAGGTTAAAAACATTTGTTTTTAAAAAAGTGTAAATTGACCTCCAATGTTCGCTTCGTCGAGTGTGTAGTGGGGCAGTGCGATGGCTCCCAGGACGACGACTCGCTGCAGTTCCTGCACCACTGCACAGCAGTAGGGAAGACGAGACTGGTCTTCCATCCGGATGTCCTGCATCACATTACCGCTCATTTATATTCATCGACAATTTCTAGAATGATTCTGTAACCATGGAATAAATATCTGCATAGAGATAACTTGAACTAGAGTAGATCGTCGCTGCGGTCAGCAAAACAGCTGGGGACATTTAGCATAAAATGTATTATGTACTTCTGCTTTAGAAGAGTTGTGTCCAAAAAGTTCGATCCCTCGTTTGATGAAAGGAAGATCTGACCCTCTTGCCAATGTTGTCGTCGATCTCTTTCTGCATCCTCGTCTGCACGTGAGGGTGGTCGAGGAGGAGGCGAACGGCGTGGCGCAGGGTCGTCACGGTCGTCTCAAAGCCCGCCACCCACATGCTGTACGACGAGACCGAGAGTTGGTGACGGGTAAAGAAGCCCTCTGCAAACGAGAAGATAAGGGGGGCTAAACAATAAAGAAACCACTATTCTCTGAAAATAGAATAGCTAAACTTCTGCTCACCATCGCCGTTAGTCTCCTTGAGCCTCTTCTGCTCGTGCAGGAAGGCTTCGGCATACGAAGAGGGCGGGGCGTCAAAGTCCAATTCAGCTTCGGACTTTTTCAATTCCTGCAAATAAGGGTGAGAGAAAGAAGTGATGGTATAGCTGCAACAAACCTCTCCGAGGACACGCATAAGTTCTCCGTGCAGTGTCTATTTCTGGATGACTCCTCCACTCACCCAGTCCAGGCGTTGCGCCCAGACGGGGCCGAGGAGCTTGAGGGCGAGGACGAAGGGGTGGCCTTGGATCGACATCAACTGGAACAGAGGATCATTACGGCCATTATGGAAATCCAGACCAGATACAGGCCAAAGTGCAACCAGACTCAGGCCAAAGTGCATTTTGTCCCCAATTGCCTCAATGCAAATGTGGTTCCTCCTACCCCTTCTTTAAAATTCCCCTTCTTTAAAATTGATTAGATACTTTTTGTAAAGGAAATTTTAAGCGAACGAAATACCCGATCCGCGGTTTCATCGACGTGTTCCAGAAGAGGATCTTCGAAAGGGACATTCCGCCCGAATGTCAGCTGCCAGATCACATTGGCCACTGCGTACTGAAGTCAGCTTATCCCCATTGTGAATTTGTTTATTTACTTTCCGTAATCCCATTTGATCAGTGGAGGCGCCAGGCACCGAAACCCGAAAACAATTACTTGCATCTTTGATTTCAATCGAGCACAGATGATAAAACTGGTCTTTAGTCTCCTGTTAAAGTGATGACTAACCATGAAATACGGCCGAACATGAAGCGTTTGCCCTTCCTTCTCCCCTAGCATGGATACCACCTCACCGGCAAGACGAGTTATTGTCTCCTTAACGATTCCCTTCATAAAGAAGGAGTGGGAGCAACTTTTTGGCATAATGTCAGAGCTGGGGAAATTTGTGCAAATACGCACATACGCATGTGTCTTGCTAAAATGCACTTGTATTTTGGTCTGACAGTGAGTCTGGTCTAGATTAAAAGTATTGCTACTCAAGATAACGCATATTGAAACCTGCATGGTTGCCGAGCTGAATCCGAGGTCTTTCAAGGCATGCAGTGCAAAGCGGCGTTGACTCTGAAGAACGGTTGATTTTCCTGTGACATGTACTGTCCCGAACTCATGCCATTGTAATGTCACTTTGCAGAGGCAGCCCCATGACAACTTTTCGAACCTAATTGCAGGTGCAAATTTGCTTTATTGTCAATGTCTGCAGATAAACAGATAAAAGAGTCGATTGATATAAACGGTGAAAAATAACGGCACATCAATTTCAAGTTGTTAGAAATTGTAATCTTTGCAGACCTTCCACTCGTCGTTGCTCTCGAAGATGAGTCCATAGTTGCCCTTGCTGGTGATTGTCGAGAGTTGGAGGGCGGGAGGCCGTCCGGCCAGAGCCTCGCCCTGTACCACCATCGAAGACTGTAGCTCCGGGAAAGCGAATGATGGATTCTATTATCGAGTTTGTAACAAAATTCATATTTTTGCCCTCATTCCATTTACGAATGAGATACACCCTGTTTGGCATACTTTTAGAGAGGGCTCAATAAATATGTGTACCTCGTAGCGCATGATGACGATGGTCGGACGCGGCAACCACACCGTGTATACTGGGCCGTACTGCGTGCGCCACACCCAGAATTGCTGAAGATCGAAGCCTAATTCTTTCAAAGCGTTCACATTCCTGGTCAAAAAGTATGGTGAGGAAGAATAACCGGTTTTGCTTTTCTAACGTAACCACATGGGTGCAAATATAATAGTTCTCAGATCATAATATTAATTCCTTTTTCATTTTTTTACACGCATGAAGTTTGCAATGTTGACAGAGAATCGAATATAGCATAGTTTACTGCCAACTACTTACGTTATCGTACGGCTGTTTCATGTACAGGAGGTTTCCGAGGATCGGAAGGGGCGGAGGGCCGGGAGGAAGGCCGCGGAGGCGATTGATCAGTAGCGAATAGGCAAGAACACCCGCCACCACGAGACAGGCTGCGCCAAGTAGCAGGGGGATCATGCTTAGAGTTAGAGTAACAGCAAATTCAGGTAGGTTGAAATATGCAGAATCGTATTTCCTCACTGACAGCGAGCGAAGAATGGTTAACCGGCGTGGCGATATATACTCCGAGTAGCTGCGTACCGGGGATCGGTAGAGTTTGCACCGGCAGGTGCACCGGTGCTGTAGCGGCGCACGATTTCCTGTGACAGAACGCTGGAGGCAGAAGAATGCACAATATATGCACTCCATCGACACTGCCACTCTCTGGTTGCTCTCGCTATCAATATGATTCGTTTTACTGATCTCGATGAGTCGCCTTGTCTTCCCTTCTGTCGACGAAGGATCGGCGAAGACTCAGCTCTAATGCCGAGTAACGTGGACTAAAAGAGATGAAATATAGACTGACATAGACTTATTGTAATAATAGTTCGAAATACGAAAATCTGGTTTATCAAAACGAATGAGAATATATTTTACATATGTCGATTTTCATCGCAAGTAGATGGATGTGCATCATCATCGTCAGATCGATGCTTGATCATTCAGATGGACGAGTGGGGATTGGCTGGCACAGAATTCTGAAACAAATCTATAGAATTATTTCTAGGGTTTCCGAATTTTTTCTCCCTGGCTCATTGTGCATATTCACCGAATATCCGTTTCCAGAGTATTTAACTACTAACTTAGGTACGCATCTCCAGATGGGCCCTCGCACCATTCCTCCCTGGCACTCGCAAGCGGCCACACAGTCGGTGATAGGACAGTCCTGGACAATCATTCGCCCTTCTTCAAATGGTATACTCACCGGCCATGAATTGGCGCACGTCCGTTGCACGGCACACCCACAGGGATTCCATTTCTCGAGGACCGAGCAGCGCGGGTGTCCTGGAAATGTCGAATAGGCGGTAATCTCCTTTCAATTCCTATTATTGGCGAACCAAACTCATATCGAACGTGAGCGATCTCTTTCTCTGAATGCTCTCTAACCTTCCAGACAACGAGAGAAACTGTTATCAATGGATTGTCGTGATCCTCAGGCCCGCCCAGCCTGATGATCACGACAATATCCTCATTGTCAGTTGCATTGCACTAAACCGTGCCCGAGCGAGCTCGTTGAGCTCGTAAGTTTTAGTTCACAGGTAGGAACCGCTAACGACAGTGTGAACGCGGAACGATTTACAAGTTCTGTGGTGCGAACCAATAGTTACTTTGTGATCCGAACAATAAATTATATTATCGTGGTCCATAGGGGGTTCCATCGAAGGGACAGGTTCGGAATCACGTCTAATCTATTCCCAACTCACTTGGTCTCGGAGATGCCATAATAACTCCAATAACGAGAAAGAAAATGAAGAAGAAACGAGCGCTCATCATGCTGAGGGTTGGATACCTTTCACTATGAATAATCGAGCTTATATCCTGCCCCATATTCCTTCAATTCGTTTCCGGTGGGCGAGATATCGGTTAACTGTGTGGGTGCGTCACATCTACGCACAGAATCAGCACGCGAGGCTTGTGAAAGGCTATGAAAGGGTCGAGGCATTTGCCGTGAGCACGGGCCCTGATACTGGATTATTTATTCAAATGTAAAAAAATATTGGCTTCAATTTTGGGCACATCGCCAAATCACGCCAACGTTCATACTCATTGTCAGATACTGTCAAGAACAATTTGTGCACATCCGATCTCCGATACGTAAAAAAAGGTGCAATTTATCGCTGTTTTCAGATTTTCTTTTTTTTCATATTGATATAATGATGTAGATAACTGGGAATTAGAGACAGCCCAGTTCAACTTAGTGGCGGGGTCCCTGGCCATTCGAGAGCGAAGGGCCATAGGGGCGCGGCCGCAATTCTGCGCTGGCTATGTCAATCGATCGCTGGTGAGTGCCTATTGCCAATGCAACACTCGTCCACTATCTTCCCCAAGGATCTAGCATCCAACCCACGCTGGTTAGACTCCCGACTTAAACTGCGGGTGCAATGACGAGACTTCCTTTTATTCATCAGAATGCGGAAGGTGGCCATTCCCCAGAATTATTGTTCATACAAGTTTATCTCCATGGCCAATGGCCCAAACAACAAAGCTAAGTGCGACCTAAGAATAACATCTAACTGGAACACTACTGAGGATGGTACTCTACCCTCGGAAGGTACTTATCTCTTTCCCACTCCGTGCCTTTGGGAGCGACTCCTATGAGGAGAGGGGTCACCTCCTCTCAGCTGAGCTGAGCTCCGAACTAACTGGAGAGCAGGGGAGCGGCGTTTATGTACCAGCCGCTGCCAAGCTCCGCCTCTCGAGGGTGCCAACCGGAACCTGCTTAACATGGGGAGGGGCCGCCCGGTGAGGGTCGACCTTCCTTTAAGCGCTCGGTGTAGTTTGTACCCTCGAGTCTATGCTCTCTGCACAACACAGCCTGTCTAGCTGAAAGTAACTAGGCAATGATCCCGCTACTTTCCTAGACGATAGGGTGTGCTAAATGCAGTCTATTACACGAAGAGAGAATCGTCAGGAGGCAGCCAGAGCCTGCCTAGCTTAGAAGAGTATCGGCACTGTGGTGCTCGGATCTTCTCTAGGCGTTCGTACTCTGGTGCCTTCCTCCCAGTCTCGTAGTACGTGTCCTCAGATAGTAATCCCAGTGGTTATAGATGTGTACAATATAGAATGACATTATCCACCGCAGCAATATGCTGAAATTGGAAAACCTGTTTTCGGATATACTCCTGCCGCGAATGTTACATCTTTACCGGCATAGAATCGATTTTTAGAGCTTGGGTACGTGCACAGGTCAGAGATAGCAGTTGATGAGTCTTCTTTTGCTCTCCAAACTCGAGCACCTTGGCCAAGGCGAATCTCTTCAAAATTGGGGCATCGAAGAGTTTTGGGATGCTGAACTGGCAAAAGTTCTTGTCGGACCGTTCTATCGTATGCAAGGGGTAGTTTCGAAAAAGGTACGGTATTGTGCCGCACCCCAACCTTTGGCTTTCCGAAATAGTTGAGAACGGACTGCGTAAAAAGTGCGCGCTTGCTTTCGCACTGGGGCGCGAAGTTTATCCATGGAGCGCGATCTTCCATGGATAAACTTCGCGCCCCAGTGCGAGCAAGCGCGCACTTTTTACACAGTACGTTCTCTACGATTTCGGAACGCCAATTGCAAAGGTTGGGGTGCGGCACAATAAAAAGAGACGGAGTCCGGTATTGTTTGTCATGCCTCTGTCTACGGGCAGTCCGTTTGCGGCTTATCTTCACTATTCCAGTGAAACCGTGCATCGGGCAGCCAAATCCCATCTCTATACGCAGACAGACAGTCTCGTTTTTGAGACGGGTGGCCCAACCGCGGACGTTACCGTTTTCACAACCCCGAATGACAGCAGAAGGTGCTGATCCAGAAAAGACATCCCATGCAATTCATGTTTCGTGAGGAATTGTTTCTTGACATTCCCCATAAGCCTAGAGTAAACATCGGCCCTCTCGGTGGAGCCCTAGTTTGGGAGCTCCCAGATGAAAGGGGTTTGAGAGCATCAGAAAAAATGGTTGTGAGCTTTTGTGATGCTTCAAGGAGATAATCGCCCCTTCCAATTTCTTGGCCCATATGAAAATTTTGGCATGGGCAGAGTAAAGTATGGTTGCATTTCCAAAATGACAGTACTCTGATTGTGAGCAGCGTCTATAGAGTTGTTCGAGTCAGATAAATGCACTACGGATTCGTTCGTAGTGGCTCGGGTTTGCAGGAGGTGGAATTTGGACATCAGAGAATCAGCACTCTCCACACACAAATCGGCCTGGTTTCCGGTCGTAAGTGATAGGAAGGATCGACAGGTCGTGCAATGAAACAAATGACGTTTATCAATGCGGAATAAATACTGATGTATCATTCCGGAATTCCAAGGGTTTCGAATATATTAGAGCAAAGGTAAATGAACCATTGGCTCCCCAGCATTACCATCTTAGCGAACCTATCTCACAATCAAGCATACGCCTTCATATCAGGCTGGAAGGCATGAGCCTAGTCCATCAAATCTATCAAAGTTATGTAGTGTTTTAAGCTCTCTGATCGGTAAAAAACACGTTCATTCATATTCTTATTCTTTATCGCTCCGATCAAAAGAGGGATAGGAGATGGTGCTCATGGTATTATGAGCCCGTCCGCGTAAGGATCGACCAGTGCGTGGCACAGTGAAAATTTTTGCACCCGATTTCATTCATTTTTTGCGCGTAGGTACCCTATACTTAGCCAAGTTGAACCCCCCATAGTTTGGCCCATATCGACCCTGGGCAAAAATACTGCACTCATTCAAAGGAGGTGTATTTTCGCACCTCCGCGATGTCTCCAAATGACGTTTTTGGCCATAACTCGGCAACCACTTGACCGATTTCCTAAATTTTTTGTTTGTTTTGATGCTCGGGACCCCCTCTATAAAATGCGCGCTAGGGTGGCAATTTGAGGGTTACGGTCTGAGTTGTGATGAGCGGTATATGAGAAAACTTCAATCAATCATATCTCAGCCGCATCTCAAAACCTTCCGAGATTTTGATTTAAAGTTGACCATGAGTCAAGGGAGATCAAAATAGAATGGATATGCCGGGGGTACTCTTGCTGCAAGGTGGTCAAACATCGAAAAATGTGAATTTCCGAGCTATTTTGACTTCTAGCTGGCCACCAATGCTACCTAGTCAGGGGTCCAAAGTGGGCCAAATATTTTTTCGACCACCCCAACGAAATCCACTACTGAAAGTATGGGGTCATCATTAACACTTTGCGCTCCAACATTCGACCCATGATGGGGGTATCATGGTTCAAAACCGTTGAAAATGAACTTCTGCGGAATGGGCTAAAAAGTGTTCCAATCAGCATAAAATGATATTTGGGTAAGTTTTTGAGCAATTTCAAGAAAAATATTTTTTCGACTTTTTGTAGGTAAGGGGGGACCTCATGAAGATTTCTAAATCCATGAAGGGGGTATCATGGTTCTTAAATCTGCTTTTTGAACCATGATACCCCCATCATGGGTCGAATGTTGGAGCGCAAAGTGTTACTGATGACCCCATACTTTTAGTAGTGGAATTTGTTGGGGAGGTCAAAAAAATTTTTGGCCCACTTTGGACCCCTCGCTATTTGGTACTGGTGGCCAGCTAGAAGTGAAAATAGCTGGTAAATACACATTTTTCGATGTTTGACCACCTTGCAGCAAGATTACTCCCGGCATATCCATACTATTTTGATTTCCCTTGAGTCATGGTCAACTTAAAATCAAAATCTCAGATGGTTTTGAGATACCACCGAGATATGATCAAGTGGTTGCCGAGTTATGACCAAAAACGTCATTCTGAGGCATCGGGGAAGTGCGAAAGTACACCTCCTTTGAATGAGTGCAGTATTTTTGCCCAGGGTCTATATGGGCCAAACTATGGGTGGTTCAACTTGTCTAAGTATAGGGTACCTATATGCCAAAAATCAATGAAATCGGAGCCAAAAAGTTTCACTGTGCCGCTGAGCGGCGAATCTGGTCGATCCTTACGCGGATGGACTCTTATCGGCGATAAACAAGCGTCTAATATTCCGTTCCGTACGCAACTATTCCATCTATATTAAAAATAGCGTTTCACTCGTCGTCTGGTAAGCCATAGACTATGGAGAGAGGTTCGCGACTAGGTACGAACTTTAGACGAATTTGGATCGTTGTCGTTGATGATCAGAGGAGTTTTTGTATTATAAATCGGACTGGGAGAAATATTTCCGTATCAGTGACGGATAGGGCATGAAAATTTAGGGCATGCAAAATTATCAATAAAATTAGGTTGACGTGACTGAATGAAGGGCGGGCCTCCTTCGATGGGCGGGGTGCCTTTGCCAAGGGAGACTTCAAATCGTCACTGATAGCAAGGGAGGGGCCTTTATGAGTGAACAGTATAAATGCATCTGCCGCGACGAAGTAAAACAGACCGTGGAAGGATGATCATCTTCGCCGTCCTCTCTTCCCTGCTCTTCTCCACTGGTAACTGCCCTCCCCCCGGCTTCATATGGGTAAAACTTTCAGTGGAGGCCTGTTCTCACAATGCCGAGCCCTGGTACAACGGAAAGTGCTTCCTCAAGGAGAGAGGTGTACGTGTCTCTCTCTCCATTACCATTCCATGGTTTCGCTCAGGATTCTCAACACGCTGACAGCGTGAGGATCTGCGGCTATTCCGAGGCGCACCTGCCTCGCATCATGAACAAGGACGAGAACGCCTTCTTTCTCCAGCAGATCAGCGGCAACAGAGACATCAGAGGAGCCTGGCTTGATCTCAAATGCGATGACAATAATCGCTTCGTCTGGGGAGACAACACTCAAGCTACTTATGCTAACTTTAAAGGTTCGTCCCTCTCAAAACGTTTCACAGGACGAGAATAATGTAGGCGTCGTTCTTTGTGATCCCGATGTTAACTACGCCATAAACTCCACCAGCGGCTTGTGGTACGCGGAGCAGGGATATCAGTGGACCGTCTGTCAGCAGAGTGCTCCGAATAACGGTTGGTTCCCTCGAGAAGAGTATGAAAGGACATATTCAGATGACACATGCCGTGGATACCACCATGCCAACGGCGGACTCAAGGACGACTGTTTCATCGTACAGAGGGAGTGAGCGAATCTCGGGAAAGCTTTTCTACATTCCCTCATTGTCAGGAGCGAATGGAATACGGCCGAAAGCAACTGCGCCGCAGACGGCGGCCACCTCTCCTCCATCCACTCTGCCAAGGAAAATGAATTCATCTTGAACGCTGCCAAAACGCGCGGAGATGCCATTCACATTGGCCTCAAGACCGATGCTTGCGGCGCAACCAACGCCAATACTAACTACCAGTGGACGGACGGATCGAACACCACCTTCATTATCTTTGACTCGTGTCAGTTCCTGGTACACTGACTATAAACATCCTAAAATAAATACAATAGCTGTTGATATGTTTACAGCTGCCGACTGCGACGAAAGGAGCAAATGCGTGGCGATGATCGTGCTGCCGTTCTATCCTGAGGCCGACGATTCGGCTGGACGTTGGGACACCGTCGCTTGCGAGCAAACCGCAGATACACACCCGAGTGTCTGCGTACGACCTGGTATGTCATTTGCAATTAAGAGTGCTTACTTTCGAGACCGAAGAGAACCGCAATGTCGATGACTCTTTCTTCTCTCAGCGGGCAAAAATAGTTGAGATTCTTATGATAGTTTAATCGATATCAGAGGAGTTTGCAAGGGGATGGCACACGAGATGTCAATTCTATCATTGCTTTTAATTTAACGATTAACTTCAATTAGCTGAATATTTATTTTACTTCAATTTTCGGTTTTAAATATGATCAGTGCTTTTTTCAGCCATAGCCAGTGAGCCCGTCCATTCCACCGGCTGCGTGCGTCGCACATACAATATTGGAGACTACGTACTCTGCTCTTGTATTTATACCCTCAACGTTCTCTGCAGATCATGTCCCCCGGCTTCCCAACAGCTGGGACATCATCCCAGTGCGCCTACCACGTCAATGTTCCTTCGGGAAAGGTAATACAAGATAATATCGAAATAGGAAATTATCGATAAGCGAAAGAAAATAAACATTTTGAAATAAATATAAAGATGAAGTTAAAGAAGGAGTCCGAGCACTTTTGGGCCCCCTCTTCTTAGTAGCTCAGTCGAAAGTGCTCGAAAAATGCTGACGAATGATACCAAAATCAAAATTCAGAGACGAATTTTTCACTATCTAATAAGTGAAACAAAAAGTTGGCAGCGTTCCAGAAGCAATGGGAGTCAGTCCCTTTCGTTGCGGGACCAAATAAAACAAATTTGGCACGGTGCCAAAATGTGATAAATCGCGTTTTTCGCGATGATTAGCCGCATTTCTTGTGATTTTTTTATCAGATTATTTTTTAAAAACTCGAAAACATTGCCCGGAACTGCAGAAATGTAATAAAACGTTCAAATAACGTGAATAACAATTTTGGCACAGTGTCAAAAACCAATGAAGCAAGTTTGCTCTTTAGAAATGGAGGAATCATCTACGGTGGTTGATTTTTATATCATTCGACTGCATTTTTCGAGCACTTTAAGATGCAAATGAAAACGAAAAATCGAAAAGTGCCCGGAGTCCTTCTTTAAAGAGTGTCCGCCTTCGCCCCATTACCTTCGAAGCCAATCGTTGCTGTGATGCCCTTCGCATTTCCGACAATGCCGGAAACTCGGAAGAGTTCGTCGGACCCTTCTCCCTCTTCTCACCCACTCTATAGATGGACAGGAATCCACGCCGCCCCCTCCGCTGCCTACAACTCTACTCTCATCCTTTCGTGGACTGCGAGAAGCGGCGCCGGCGTCGTTGGATTCCGCCTTGTCGTAGAGGAAGTGGGAATAACTCAATCCCCAATTATTTGCTTTACTGCTTGAGGTGTTGCCGACTACTCCATCTCCGCCTTCTACTCCACCACCTTTGTCTCTGTCTTCCACTGCCGCTCCCGGTTCGTTGCGATGCGACTATTATCCGATTAAAATTGAAAAACATCTGATAATAATAGTCCAAGACTTCCTATTACACCCAGTGCATGTATGTTGCTTTTCAGTTCTGTCGTCGAGCATTATCTTCACTTCTTTTGAGACGATGCCCGGGCTTACGGTATAGTGTACAACGAATATTTGATGAGAAATTAAATTCTATTAATCGAAAGAAAACGAAATATACTCTTCAAATATCAAAGTTAGATCATATATTTTAGGCTGATATTACGCTCGTAGACGGTATCTTCTACGCCTATGTCGTCAAAGCCAAAGACTCCAAGACAGACGATTACATCAAGAATGTCTTCGTTGTCGACAACACTGGAAGTGTCAGGCATGCGGATATCTTCAACTTTGACCGATACCTCTTTTCAGCATTTATGACATCGCATCGATACCCAGAATGGCGGACGGCACAATGAAATCTCACGAGTTGAACATCAGCAACAAGAGAAGAGTCGTCCAGGTGTGAACGGCGAGCAATTGGCCCGCAGAACATACTGATTACTCTGATCTACAATTTGCCGTGAAGGGTAACGGCTAAAATCAAAGTCTGAAATGGAAAATTTCGATATTTCGCTTATATCTCACGAAGGGATACGGCCTACCATGAATGTATGGTGGCGTTTGGCAACAGTCGAGGTGGGGGGTCAAAGCGTATTAATTGGATCCGGCCCGAGTCCTTTCCGACTTTGATGTTCCACCGATATCTCGTGGCTGGGAGTTTCACAGCCAAAGTGATAAACGCGAAAGCTCAATATTATGCCATCTTGCTAACATTGAGCTAGAAAAATGACATTGGATTATAGGTGATTGATAAGAACCCTGAGACAGCGAGCATGCCGGACCCCTTCACCCTCTACATAGTCGATTGTGAGCCACTGGTGTTCAAATTCAAACAAACGATATGTTCAGCGGTGAAAATCCCATGTGCCGTTCTCGCAATAACCGATTTCATCGACAAGAAAGTGAACGCCAAGGAACCTGCGCAAGGAGTATGTCGAGTCGGAAAATTTTAACGAAATGAAATTCTCTAGATGAATTGCTTGTCACCCATCCTTCTGTCCGCCGAGCCTTCCTTTGAACTCACCAACTTCCACTTCGAGGCAACTATGACAAAGAGCCCCGGAGGGGCACTCGTTTTTCTCAGAAGATGCGTTTTTAAAAATACTCAATGAAAATTACAGGGTCCTTTCATCAACGTATTTCTGACTCCTGCTGACGAAGCCGATAGCAGCTCGCTAATTTTCTCGTCAAAGTAAACGCGAAAGATTGACAACGGGCGGAACGTTATCCGATTCTCAGGGACCGTCTAATGGCTGCGAAGTCGCGAGTTCTCATCGCTGGCCCCGTGGCAACGGTGACGGTGGATTCTGGGCTGCCGTTCGATTACACCGTCAAGCTGAACGCGGGCAAGCTTTTAAATCCAATTTACAGGCACACAATGTTGCCTAACTGCTTTCGAATGATCAACTGGTCCAGGTACAACTAGAGAAAATCGGTCGAAATACATCCTGGTTGCTTGGTGTATTGCCGGCGTAATAAACGTTCCGGACTGTACGCTCACGCCCTGCGATCTCTCTCCACTGTTCTCTCGTTTCTCTGGCGGGTAGAGAAACTAGAGAACAGTGGAGAAAGATCGCAGGGCGATGAGCGTACAGTCCGGAATGTTTATTCCGCGAACAATTGTATAGATATGAAGCTGAATTCGTTTTCAGTATATAATGGCACCCTCGTGTCGGGGTCGGCAGTTGCCTTGGCATCTGTCGGATATTTGAATGGCAAAAAGCACTACACACACCGCTACAGGGACGGGACCGTTCCAGACAACGTGCGCTTCACAACAAAAAATATGGTATGCGAAGCAATTTATAATCCTTCGGCTTTGTTCAATCGTGACCATGAAGCTTGCACCAAACACCAGTTCAGGCGGTAATGGAGGCTACAGTTCATGGCTACAATCGTCATAATAACAGACCCGCCTTTGAGCTTGATTTCATCGGAGGAGTAACGAAGAAGTAAGATTTTAATATCTATTCGCCTCATTGTATCCATTGCGCCGGTGCGATTTTGTTGTATCGAAAAAAGCTCATTCCCAAAGTACTATTTCACCCTCCGTTAGCAAGATTTCAGAAAGAAGATTTTGCTGCTTCAGGTACGAGATGACGTTCGAAGACCACTTCACCGCGGGAGGAAAGGGCGTCGAGATCAAGAAAATGGACTCGGGTACCTATTTCATGGTACAGATTTCGTCGTTGTAATCTGTTATCCTGGCAAATGGGTAAAGTTCATTGAAAGGGGACTTTTCTTTGGCCTGGACATGAAAATGTCTCTCTGTCCACAGTCAAGTGAGCTGGACAGAGGATAGTCCAGTGGATTGTGGACGCGAACTCAAAATTTCGATAACGAGTTGAACATTTCATCAATTCGAGGGATGAAAGGGAGGGCGAGAGAGGGTGCAGTCTAGGGCATTCTCATCGTATGCATTCTCATGAAAATGTGTCCGTTATTCGGAATGTACTATCTACTGCTGTATTCTCCGTATGCCTATTTCCCACGACAACAGCTCGTCGAAGCGTACAAATTGTCCCGTCCACGGGAGAAAATTGCCTTCGTCTAGGAGAAATAGGTCAAGTCCGCCTGCCCTTTCGTCTGCGTCTATCCTCAATTCAGTCGGCATCTTTGCGTTGATGAAGGCGAGACTGCTGAATTTCCCTCTCACTTCCTATTCACGACCCTTCCGCATTCTCTTTAGCGGCACTTCACTCTATTGTGTCTGCAATTCTCTAACCCCCCAGAGACCGCCCGAATAGACCAAATAGTATTTCCCCCGCGGGGGGTGTCTGAGGGACGTGAGGGAACGAGACTCTGTCACAGCCACGGGGTTCAAAGCACCCAGCCCGATTACTTTTCCCGAATGCAATAAGATTTAGAGCATCTTGGGCAGATTCAAATTTGGCATGTTAGGGAGTGACGGAGATGTATGTGTAAAATTTAAAAAAGCAATCGGATTAAGCGCTTACGCAAATTCGATTCCCGGCCGCAAAGTTCGAAAGTAGTTCGCGCTTTAATAACCCTTCCATCACTCCGTTATGCGAATCCAATTTCCCGTGCGCATATATAATAGCACTTCCATCGGTCAGTTCTACAATTTGGTCTACCCCCCCCCCCGGTGGTGCCGGAAATGGGAGGGCTAGTGGCTTGCCACAAAGGTAACAATTGCTCTTTATCGAGGCCGGGTCACAACAGGAACCCCACAGTGAGGTGCGTAGTCGAGTCGGGCAGCCCCCTCTTTACGTTATTACTCGTTTAATTTGTTCTAGCGCCGTTGCCCTTCGCCGACCACTTGATTAACGCAAGAATTGAGACCATGGGGATTAGAAGTCATATTTCTCTTCTTCTCACGCTTTTGCAATCTCTTGGGCTGTTCCCTTTAGTGTGCTCATATTTTCACGTAACTGCACTTTCACGAGACGGCTCACCAGAGACCAGGACCATGATCCAGTAAACATTGCTCTCTCCCTCGCAGCAGAGTGTAAATAGGGGAGCGAGGGAGGGAAAGGGGGCGAGGGAAGGGGAGGACGGAGAGCGTGAGGGTAGGGAGGGGGACCAGAGAGGGCATTGCCATAGACAGACACGTGCCGCGTTCGCATGTCTCATTACGCGTTGACCACTTTCTCTACTGACCTATCTTCTTTTCGCTTAGGACGACCGATGAATGTCATCCCGGCACGTGAGCGTCCCCTGCTACGGAGGATCGCAGAGAGCTACTCGTGAGTCTTTACAACTACTTTCCACGCATTAAAGAAGAAGTAAGAGGAAGATTAGGATAGCTAGGGCAGTTGGGGGCAAACTGCACTTTCGCCTGGTCTGGAGTTCCATGATGACAGTAATCAGAAAAGTTCATCCCACTTCTTCCTTTAGTTGGCCCCATTTGATAGATGGACATTTACACTTTGTTTCGAGGACCACGCACCTATTTCTGTGTAAATGAAAACGCACGGACTATTATAAAAAGTTCCCATTTACGGGATTTAAAGAAGGGGTAGGAGGAAAGTTCCGGGCCGTAAAACAGCTGGGGCAATTGGGGACAAATATCGCAGAAAACTGACTACGGTAACACCACGGAGTTTGCAAATACACGCTGGAAAGATTTCCTATCAGCGGAATCAAACTGACAACGTTCCACACCGCAGACAGACAATATCCCATTGCTCCATGGACTCGGGGAGGGCTCTCCAAGGCGCTAATCCGCCGAGCAGACTAGACTGCTCAAAGCTACCGTATCTTATGGACGAGTTTTCGGAAAGCCATAACTCCTGGTAGAAAAGATTATGGCAGGAATGAGTGGTATGAAACTGCTCGTCACTACGAGCTACATCCACCAACGCCTCAATCTCCGTTTTGAAAGTTCCTCCTACTCCTTCTTTAAAGGCTGCAAAAGATTGTATCCAGTGCCTCGATGCATACAGACTGCGAGCAATCACAGTTGTTGAAGCAATTGCAATCTCACACTTAGGTATGTC
>JACMIG010001576.1:0-19546 GCA_014805385.1 Levipalatum texanum
GGAAACAGGGAGAAATGATGGGAGGGATACGAAAAGAAAGGGAGAAAAGAAAATTGATTTTGTGCGGAGGAGAATACGAGTGTGAGAGAAGAAAAGAAGGGAAATCGAGATGAAGAAGGAGAATTGTCAGATAAGGCATGAATGACGGGAGGGGAACGAAGATGGGGAAGAGGGAGGAATAGGAAGGGAAGGAGTAAGAAGGTAATGAGATTTAGGAGGCGTTAAACTATTTTAATCGGTGCTCAAATATGCAACATAGATTCCGCGAGTCCCAAACTGTGCCGCATTCGCTCACCCAGTCAGACGCAGCCGCCGTAGGCGGCTGCGGACGGCTGGTTATCATATAATATAGCAGACTGGGAGCGTCCCCGAAGGCTAAGTGAGCACGTTAATCACTTTTTACGAGTTGTTTTATTTTCACGGGTTGCCTTCACCTGTTGTATACATATCAGCTAACATCATGCTGAATATGACGATGTGATGAACTTGACCGCAAGAATTTCGCAAGATATGGCGAAGAGCGTGCGCAAGAATATGAACCTGCATAATCTTGGGTTAATCCAACAAAAATGCTGTCTACAAACTTGTAGAACTGCGGTACACACTAACAAGAATATCATTATTGCCACCATGCTGCGCAGGTACGTTATTATCCAGGAGTTGTAGAACTAAAATTTAATCGTCTCCATATTATCTAACTAAAATCAGAATATTCCTACCCCGCAGTGAGCATATGCAGAAAAGAATGTGGTATTCGTGAATTCTGTTCCATTCATCCTGCCTGCAATTTATTGATCATTACATCAAAATACTTGAAAGTTGTTATTCATTCAAGAAATAATTGGAAAATGAACAATCACAAAGTAGAGCTTCATTTCGAGGTATGAATCGATCTTTCGCCATCATGGCCATAGAGATTCAAGGTAAACAAATGCCTGTTAGTGCGAGCGGTAAGATAAACGATTGCTCATCAGAGAGGCGAGAATTCAAGAGATGCCGTTGTTAGAAATTGCGGGCAATTCCATTGCACACTACAATCCCTCTCGCGTGCTCTCTTTAGGTGTATTTTCCTGTGAAACAAGGCCAATATTCCAAGCGAAACAGCATTGTCGGCGGAATTAACCATACGGAATGAACGCTGGTCGCCCTCCTCACTAAAAGCAGTAAACATGATATAATCAGTCGCTGGCATGCGAAACAAATAAAATAAAACTACGGCAGCTTGAGCATGTGCGATGTATTTCTCGAATCGCGAGTTGAAAGAGCCGTTCTGCCTTCCAGCGTACGATTTTCACAATGACTACTGCATTTAGTGAGTAGGGCGACCAGCGTTCATTCCGTATAGTTAATTCCGTCGACTATAAATCAATGCCCATTTTCCCAGTGGTGTTGCTAGTTGGTGTGGATTGACTTCGATGTAGATTCCGCAGATAAAGGTTTTTTGAGCCACGCACAATTTACTTCAATTTGGCGCATCATTTTGTTCCGATGGTTTAAGAAAGCCCCAATGCATGGCAATGTGAGTGTCTTTATCGATCTGCTGCAATCTTCCGATTTACCATTCAGATTACGCGGAAGATTCCGTGGAAGCCGGCGACGCCATGTCCACCCTGGAAAATGAATCAGTAAAAATAAATCAATAAATCAATCAATAAATCAATAAATAAACCAATGAATAGCTAAGGATACCTTGGGCATCCAGTGAACGCGCATCGATCCACTGGCGGAGGTGTAGAAGCGCGTCGACGGATTGGAGCCCGTCAGGCTGAAAAAAGATCAAAGATCAGATAATCTCCGAAATCGATATCCTGACTTGGCAATGATTTTTCCTGCGAAGCGTCCATCTACAAGCTGCAGGACATCGCAGCAGGTATTGGCGTCCAGAGTTACGATCTCCAAAGATCAGAGATCAACGTTCAGAGATCAAAAATCAAATATCAGGCATCACAGGTCAGGCCACTGTAGTTGATAGGAGATAATCTATTATGCAACCAACGACCATCTCCTTTTCCCTATGCTGATCGAAAAGATAAAAATCAAAAATCAAAATTATGTCCCGACCTCCAGCTGGACGGTCTTTCCACTTGGGGCTGTGAGGTTGTAGTCGCAGGGTTCGCTTGCGTTCACCGGGAATCCGGGGGAATAGAACTGAAAAAGATCAAAGATGAAAGATCAAAGATCAATCTCACGTGATCTCCACTCTTCAATACGACATCCGAACATGCCGGCTTCGGAATGACGTTGTCCTTGGCTGCAAAATTTTCAGCAGCTCATCAGGCAGTCCAGAACTTGATCATGTCAACGGAACGAAATAATCACCCGGCTTGGTGCAGACGAAGGGCAGCTTGGTGACGTTACAATCCGTATTGGCAAAGAGTCCGCCGATCTGAGGCTGTGAGCTTCTGCGTTTATCATCGATACTATGTTTATCTTACAAGGGATGAGTACCAGTCTGGTATGGCGGATCCGAGTCGGACTAGGGGCGCTGCATTACTTTCGTCACCAAACTACCAAAAACGTATTCGATGGGACCAACGCGTATACTTCAGTTTTCGAGACCCATGATACCCCCATCATGGTTACCTCTAAAAAGTGCAAAAAAATTTGTTGACAGAAGTTGCTCAAAAACATCAACAAACATCATTTTCTGCACATTGGAGCACTTATTGGTCGATTCCGGGTGGTAAAAACAGTTGAAATGAACTTCACTGGAACCACTTGGAATCGACCAATAAGTGCTCCAATGTGGAGAAAATGATGTTTGTTGATGTTTTTGAGCAATTTCTGTCAAAAAAAATTTTTGCACTTTTTAGAGGTAAGGGGGGGGGGGACCTCATGGTGATCTATACAACCATGATGGGGGTATCATGGGCCTCGAAAACTGAAGTATTCGCGTTGGTCCCATCGAATACGTTATTGGTAGTTTGGTGACGAAAGTAATGCAGCGCCCCTAGTCCGACTCGGATCCGCCATTCCAGACTGGTACTCATCCCTTGTTAGAGGAGCGTCTACGTATGTTTTTATCGCCTTTGCTATCTAAAACCTGGGCTTATTAGCGCATGTCGCTAGAAAAGTGAGTAGACCAGTTCTTAATTGCATATTCTTCGCATCATGATTTTCACTAATATTATACTTACCGTTGTAGTGTCCATGAGGGCGCAATCCCCATACTTGGAGTTGGGGTATCCTGAAGAGCAATTTTTGAACTTTGATCCCTGATTTGAGATTCCTAAAAAAATAATCATACCACCCTGCCAGTTGTTGAATTTGTTCTTCGTCCCATCGTCCCAGTAATAGTAGGAATCGGTCTTGCTCACGCGCAGACCGATGTGCATGCCCTGAAATCGCATTTTCTATTTTTACCATTCTTCAGTGTTCATACCTCTCGGAATTGATTAGCAAGACCCAGGCGGCGGATGAAGGCGTTGATCTGCAAGATTTATTAACAATCATCTTACTCTTGTAAAACCATCTTTTTATTCCGCCGCTAAGAAGCCGGCTTAGGATCTATAATTTCCTACAGACAGATCATAGCGGTAGGCCAGTGAATGATGGCGGAAATGATCCAATTCAAGCCTAGTTATCTATTTCACGATCTAAGCGTGCAGGTGACGCCCCACGGAATAAGCTACGTTGTAGTCAGGAATTATCTTGCGATGCTCCAGCTACAGTCCAGTCATTGTCGTCACATCGTGATTTTGCGCACAGCAATATGGCTTTAGAATGTCTAGCGGAACCGTGCTTGGAAGCACGGTGTCCGTTCTAACACTCATTGTCCCCAAACTAATGTGCTGACTGAAGAAAGCTCGTTTGTCAATGGAGAGATGGCAGAGTGGAAACCCGACAGTACTTACCTCGGCTGTGTTACTGACTGCAAGGTAGGCTCCATTGGCTTCGCACAGTCGTTGAGCGTCGTCCCAAGTCTTGGCCTTCGTCAGGATCTGGAACATTTAAATTGCCTCCATCTCCACTAACCGCAGTAGTATCTCCGAAGTAGTAAAATACCCCTCCTTTACCCTGGCACAATATCCCGTAGTCCTGTTGATCCCCGTGATGGGAGTGAATGTTCCGCACAGAGGGTCTGAAATTGAAATTGTGGCATCGTGCCAAAAGCAATATTTGGCATTGTGCCATAAATATCGCTTCAAATTCTTACCAACAGGCGTCGAATCGTGGCAGATGCCGCGGATAGTGGTTGACTGCCTGAACACGCAGAAAATAATGGTTTAGTAAACGTCGTTGTACGCCTATTTCACTACCCTGCCAAATTCGCATCAACAACTGTTTTTTTAAAAACACGAAAGCGTTCACAGCTTTTGTATAACCACTTTGACTTGACAAGGATTCATTTTGGACCTATTATTTCGTTCTATTTGCGAAAATGCAAGAATGTAATACCTAAACTTCTTCCACGTCCCGTCGACCCAGTTGCGCGTGAGGTGGATGTCTTTCGTGCAGGTTGCAGGGATGGTATCTAAAAGATCATGGATCAAAGATCAACGACTAATTGATACCGTTGACGTTGAAGTTTGTCCAGTTGGCGAGTTGTCCATTGGGCCACGCCCAGCGGCCGTTCACGCAGTGGAGGTCTGGAATTACGCTGAGAGTAATATTCGTGACAATTTTATATACCCAGGAAGTAGCTGTATTGGTAGCCGGTAACACTGTTGGAGATCTCCTGGAACTTGGCAGAGTGCTGCAATGAATTTGTACGAAATTGGCCCTGGCTATCCGTTTTTATGGCAACTCCAAACCCTTCTAAATTCGCGCTCCGTCCGAACTGTTCTCTCTCCAAAGTTCTCTCACAGCTGGAAAGAATTTCGCGCCTAGGTGTAAAATGAAGAGAGCTTTCGAAATCCCATACTATCGGACGAAAATGAGAGGCCGATTCGCATACCTCCGGAGTTAGCAGAGCGGGATAGCTCGTCTTGTCCTGGTCACAGAGAGTCCTGCAAACAATCAAGTTTGTTAATCAAGGATCAAATATCAAACTTGGACGCTGCCCAGCCGGATTCCTGGTCGTAATTAACTGCAGTAGTCGTTTTAACACAGTTTCCATCCCAGTAAGGCTGGTACCCGGAGTAGAAGCAGCCCTGGGATACTGAAAGGAAGCCGAAAGGTCAAAGGTCAAAGATAAAGAAGTTACCCTGAGCCAACGCCAGAAGGAAGACGACAAGCAGAATCATCGTTTCTCGCTTGAGGATACTCCAGCGAACGACCTTCAATTATTTTATTCTCGCCTTCTGGAAGCGTCGAAAGAAAATTTGGATTTCGCATTTATTCGCAAAGCCGATAAAATGAGAACTATCGTTCAAAAAGGTTACAAGAAATAATGAAATATTATTTTTAGCTCCCGTTAACAGCAGTACTTTCTTGAAGCCAACACAAACTTAATAACAAAATAATAGGCTGAACTAAAGGGGATATCATGGGCTCATATCAACAATTCATTAATGTTCTAACGTAACAAAAAAGGGACTTGATGCCTCCATTGTTCTTGCGATCATCTCTCCTTTATATATTGGCCTGCCGTCCGATAAGACACCAGAATCAAGCTACGATCAGGGGAAGGGAGGTGGGATGGGAGGATAGGGAGGAGGAGGAGAGGTAGAAGAGGAAGAAAGACTAGTGGCATCATCTCCGGCCGCAAGGAGGAAGCATCCTGGACTATTATCTCTCCCTCTCACTCTCTCCAAGCCGCTCATCTTTAGAAGGTACACACACTGCTCCTTTGATCTTTAGATACGCCCTTGTAAAGAATTGTTCAGAATCAGGTCCCCTTTTGTGGTGCTTCATCACTCCGCCCACGCTTTCATCGTTTGGCCACGGGCCGGAAACACGATTACGGTAAGCGAGATGCAACGAGACTCCGCCCATGTGGTTACAAATTTAGCCTGGGTGATTTGGGAGTATTGTCACCGCCATCTATTTTTTTCTTAGAATTTTCTCGATGCCTTAAATTATACTCTATCAGCAGTTTGTAATATTTTATCGCCAGTATTTATGAGGCAAATGCTATTATTCGGGAAGCGGAATCGTTTACTTTTCAGTGCCTCGATATCGCTTTTCGGAATAGGCTTCAATTGCGTAAGAAATGATAACAATTTAATCACTCTTGCTCTTTCCGAGTTTTGGCTGCACAATAGAACGGTCATCTTGTAGGCACAGTAGGCTATTCCTAGGATCGCTGCTCCAGTGACCAGTATGATGTCGATGTTGAAGTACTCGATCCAGGAAGGACATGTCGAGTGATTGCGGACGAAGCGATGGAGAAGGCCCGAATTCCGCTGAAATTATTCCAGGGAATAACGATAGGCCATCTGCTGGGATAAACGAAGTAGCGGCCAGGTGACCTTTCACGCTTTACCGCAAATTATTATAGAATTCTCGAACTTCCCAAGTTCCAAGAACTTCTTCTATCGAAAATAGTTATTATATGACGGACTGTGTGCGCGCATGATCGCGCGTATTGTGGTGGTGCACAAGCTGTTCCTTTTGCGTTCCGTTACCACCTGCTCGTTCTCCACTGTTCTCTCGTTTCTCTAACCTGTCTGGGCATTTACAGAAACCAGAGAACAGTGGAGAGAGGAGGTGCAAATGGATCGCGAAAGGAGCAACTTGCGCACCACCACAATAGTTCGTCATAGGTATCTTCGACTCTGCTTCTAATCCCGTTTCATGTCGGCATTGAGCCCCCACTGATCACGAAGCAATGCTGGATGCGGTAGATCAAGACCGTGTGCAGTCCGGCATCCGTATTCCTTGGTACTCGATTTTCATTTTGCCGAAACTCAATCGCTGTACTGCCGAGAAGACCAATGTGGTGCAATACCTATTTATCTCGGTATTGCGCAACATTGGTAAAGTTTGCCGTGGTTAGAAGTGGGGTGAATCTTGTATGCAACTCAAGCAACCGGTCTTTCAAACGAGTGCGAATTGTAAGCTCAAGAAGATCATATCTTTGCATATTTATGGTTTAGATCTTCTCTCCCAGTTTCTGCGCCTAGCTCAACACGGAAAATATGCATACCAGCAAACTCGACGTATTTGACGACGAGTTCCTTTGGTTTGAAAGGTTTCGACTTGAGCATCTCAGAAATTCGCTTGGCATTCTTGCGATACTCAGGGTTATCCAGGATATCCCTCACGGCCGCTGTCAACTTGTCTTCGTTGGAGAGATCGAACTTGTCGAAGACCTAAAAGCTTTGCATATTATCGAGAGCCACTGCGTTTTGTAAGAATGGCGAATTCTGATAATTATTTGTGCCTATGTACGAGGAAGGAACCGATCATTGTCAATCATATTTTCTGTGCGTTATAGGCCATAGCTGAAGCACATTTGAAAACTGGTCGAATTAGTGTGACACAACTAATTATCCTGAAATTCTCAGGATAGATCGAACTTTAATCGAAAACCTGTCGAATTAGTGAGTCCCATCAAATTTGAAATCTAAAGGTGTCCGTAATTCTCAGAAAAGGTCTAACTTGTGTAAGCCTAAATATAGTTTGCATCTCGGTGAGAACCACGGAGCTCATAGATTGGAATTCAGGTGATTGTTCGTCATTGGTCTGTCTGCAGTGGACACCATCGCACTATCGCAAATGTTCCTTTCTGCGTATTATGATTCAGATTTGAAACACTGATTGAACAGCACAGCGTGTCAAAAGGAAAATGTCTGATGAATATTGCATAATCTTGCATATTCCGTCTGATTTCTCCGAAACAGGTTTGAGTCTGGATGGCTGAAATCGCCGTTTTTTGACCTTTCACGCGTTATAGCTCCCGTTGAGAGGGGAAAATCTATAAAAGCGAACCATAGTTTTGTAGCTAACATCCTGATAAATCTCATGATATAATTTTTTCGCCGGAAAGTTCATTACCCTGGGAGGAGATACATTTGGCAGCTAGACGGAGCATTGTCCCGCAGCGGCCTTTCGAGCATTGCATTCCAAAAACTCACTTTTCTAAAACTTCAAAGTTCTAGGTTGTAGCTCTCGTTGAGACGGCCATTTCTATGTGTAACTTGCCTTTCAGTGGCTTCTTGGTTCTGACATAATCCAAATATTTCCCATCTGCTGTTTTTAGCATCATGCATTCATGGCGCTCGGACTCGCGTTGGGAGCCCAAATTTCAAAAAAGCTTACCATAATTTTGTAGCTAACATTATGACGAATCTCGTGTGTTAATTTCCCATCTAGATGTTCTTCCCCTGGGAGGAGATACACTTGGCAGCTCCCACGGAGCATTATTGTGGAATTGACTATCGATCATAGAAACAGTGAAACACCAGATTCTGCGCTTCAGTACATGACTTCTATAGGTGACTCAAGGTGCTTATACTTCACCAGAAGGTCGGATATCAACAGGTTTGTCGACCGGGCACCATCTGTTGACGGATACTTCCCCATCCCACTGGCTCAAAATATCTAGGATTCCAATACGTGATGACTGGAGTGGTTCTCAGATGAAGCATAAAGGAACACGACTAATTTGACCATCAGCTGAACCTTCGGCTCCATCCAGTACCCTTCCTGGGCACCGTGCGGCACATAGTTCTCGAATCCTCCGTTGTCATTATTTACCAGGACGAAAACATTCTTGATCCTAGTTATCTATTTTGAGCCTTTTCCAGGTTCCATCAGGTCAATAAACATGCGTTCTCTTCCCCTCAAAAAGGCAGACAGACCGCATCTTTTGATTGGGAAGAGAGAATGTCTCGAAATTTTCTCGCTAATGAGGCGATAATGAGGCAGAAAATTTCCAGTCATTTTCCATTTGACACGCTGTGTGAACAGTGATCGAATTGGTAAAACAAATTATCTGTTTCAGACTGTCTGGAAGAGACACCAATTTTCGACCAGGAGGATGATACTGTTGGAATACGCTGGCTAGAGAATACAGCACTTAGCATCGCCTTGTTACCGCAATTCCAAACCCCTCTAAATTCGCTTTTTTTTCCGTCCGGTCTGTTCATCTCTGTTGAAAATGGGGCTTTTTTCGTCGTCTGAGATGACTATGGTTTGAGTTTCGCGCGTAGGTTACGAAAACAAGAGAAATTTGAATCGCCTATTATATTATAGGTCAATAAAGAACTGTCGAATATTACAATTCTACGTTTTTGGCTGTAATGATCCATAGCTGAAACACATTCAAAAACCTGTCGAATTTTGCGACACAACTGATTAGGATCCCATGGGGGCTTTTGGATACAGTAGCGTCCTCTCACCTTTCCCAGTCCATTTGCCTCCATCATGCCCGCATTCCGTGGCTGGTCGCTAAACAGCGGAACGAGCAGAGCGGGCACTCCTCTTCTAGAAGTTTCGTGCACTGATCCCATCCCTGCGTGTGTGATGAAGGCGGAGAGGCGGGAGTCATCTGCATTTGCATATAACGAAATGAGGGCGGATGGCGGCCTTAAAATATAAATTCTAGATTGCGGATCTACAAAGTAAAGGGATACAGTTCAGCACAATAAAGGCGACAAGAATGTAGATTTGTTTTACAATGTAAAGGGAGCAGTCGGAGACCGAACAATACCGAAATCTACATCTAGATGAGGATCTTCAAGTCAGATAGGCCGTTTGATTCCGTACTGAAGGAAATGGGAGAGGTCTTACTCAAGAGATCTCCCTGCGGCATCCAGTGAGTTAAAATGAGGTTGTCGGCAGCTTTTGCCTTCGCCGAAAACTCATCCTCGAGATTTTCGTACTTCCAGATGAATGTCACATTAGGGAAGCGGCGGATAGTCTGAAAAATATTTCGATCGAAATTAAACGCCGTACCATCGATTGAATCGCTAAATTTCACAAGTCCGGAAAGGAGTAAGTTACATTCAGAACGGCCAATTTCACATGCGTATGCAGATTCTCGGACCGTGCGATGGACCCGAATGAATTCAGGACGCTCTTCGCTCTGCGAGACAGGATTTCGTCCCATTCTTTTCCAGGCCCTTCGGCTCCGCAACTCCAATGCCTCCAATGTCGATGACCTTGAATGAAAGTGATTGTCGGCGAAATAAATCTTCCGAGAAAATGCGCTCCCATTCATGGTCAAAAACGGTACATATAACCTCATCTCAGATAAAAAATAAAAAAAGTGGTCTTTGTGTCCAAACATGCAAAATTTAAAATAGTGTAGAAAAACATTTTCATCTGTTTGATGGTATAACAAGGTGCGCGTTATGCTTCCGCAACACCTCAAACTGTTAGAAATGTGAAAACACGTTTACAAACAATTTTATTAGCAAATGTAGTTTTGGACAGACTATCCAAAGGAGCCAAATTTGGTCGAAAAACGGCACTATTTTTTATCTCCTCTCTGGTTATATCTACTGAAATTCAGCGCGTAATTCAGCAGCGCAACATGTTTTCGCTATTCATAAATCGGAATGCATATTGATTACATTTTCATATTGTTATCCTGTATTCAAAGAAGATACTGATCGCAGCAGACTATCTGCATCTCATTTGAGTTCCGTGAAACTTATTCGAAATCAAACTTGTGACTATCAAATCCATGATACTCTAATTGTGTCGTAAACCGAAGAGAAATCTTCACGGGGCTCCCACATCAAACATTGCTTCTCCTTCGCAAACCTTGTGCAAAGTCGGATGCGAGAAGTCGATCAGCGGCTCTGCATTTGTGAAGAAATAGGCGACATTTGAGATAATATCCTACAATGGTGTTGTACTCGATCCTTGATCTTTCAATCAAGAAACCTGTAGTGATGGATATTCAGTTCCGAAGCGTTCTTTGAGGACAGCTTCAGCCTCTGTTCGCAGGCCACTCATGAATCTCCTGTAGTTTGCTATTGAGTTTTGATCTTTGATCGTTGATCTCACCGAAACAGCCACTCCCCAATCACATTCCACGCTCGGCTGGACATTGAGTGAACGTCCATGTGTGTGATATAAGAACCTACAATGTTCTGCTTATTTCAGAAGACGGAAATGTATATTCTTACGAACGACACATTTTGTCACAACATCAGCGGATATCAGTTCTCTGGCCTCAGTATTAAGCAAAGGACGAAACATATAGAAATATTTCTCAGGGTTGTACTTTCGGTCGGCAATAAAAATATACCTGGATTAAAACTCGGCATCATGGGAACCCCGATTTCGTCGTATTGCGGTCCGTACATCACGGATGAGCCCAGTCCGATGACGGACTTGGCACCGATTGCGGGGGCGAGGCCTGTAATGGTGCCGTGGTGTGGTGTGCGCCATGGTGCGGCGATGTTTAGTAAATGTCGTCTGATGTGAAAAAATCTCGCTACCGATCCCACACATGTCGAATGTCTCTGCGATGTAGACGTCGTAGCGTTCGGCCGCGAGTCTGAAATTGCTATTGTCGAGGGCGAAGCGTGTTTCAAGACTGTCTAATTTGACTAGTCACAACAATTCCGCGCTAACACCGCAGCACTTACGCCGAATCTACGACTTAAATATTGCTGAAGAAGTAAGACACCCTTGGAAAACCGATCGTGAATAACATAAACCATATTTTCCACAGAACGTAATGTCCTATTATGGGCTCGAAGTGCTCCCTCAACAATAAGAGATCCAGCATAAACTCACTGTTCGATTAATCCGGGGTGGTTAATTGTGGTCCTGCATTGCCTTCCGAAGCTGCACCCCATTATCGGACCATATTTGAAGGCTATTCGCCAGTCAAAGACGTTTATATCGAAAAACTTGGACGGCTGTAAAGATCAGATCAATATTTACGTTTTTATATTGTATAAAATTTCTGACGCTGTCTTTCTGTCTGTCCTCTTCGGACATCTCCGCTTCCGGTGCATAGAGAACCTGGGAATAATAATATCAACATTTATTATTTTTATTCAATACCTGGCTAGAATTAAGGGTTCCATCTTTGGCTTTCGGGTTCATGACTGGGATAAGAGAAGTCTGTAAGAAATGTGTAAAATCAGCGAATTAAAGTAGGAGCAGGAGCAGTTCCGTGTCCGTAAAACAGCTGGTGCGAATGTGGATAAAATGTAAACACAGGATAAAAGCACTTGCACATTAGCATGTGTCCGCGTTTTATCCACATTGCCCCAGCTGTTTTACGGACACGCAACTTTGCTCTACTCCATCTTTTTAAAAAATATATGTTTGTTTAAAAGCAAAATATAGTAGAGAGCTCACCACATTATGCCCAGCCTCAGCGAGAATATCGGTGATAATTCCAACAAAATTTGAATGCGAATGACCATATCTATAAGGCATAATAAGTAGAGAATGTCATGAAACATACCTCGAATTGTATACAAGAATCTTGAAGGAATCACTCGGAATCCATATCAATGTGAGTAGTAACAACCAAAAGGGCTTCATTGCAATCTGGACGAAATCTGAAAATATCAAGCCGTATTACTGACTGAAAGAACAATAGCCACCAATATTCCCCCACTCTGCAATGCTGATAGGAGACAACAACTTTCTAACAATAAGCTGCATGCGATAGTGGATTGTTCTCTTTATCTCTGTCTCTCCCTCTCACCCTTATCTCTCTCACTGATAGAGGACACTCGCTCATCATGGGGAGCGAAAAGTGTCCAAGGTTCATCATCCTGAGATCACTATTACATGACAGCATGGCAACACTCAACAATATTTATGTTGTCGAGTTGTCGATGCACCTCGTGAGCGTGCAAATGTTGTTCATCAAGTTGTGTTTAGTCGCGGGACTGGCGCACGACTGTCCCCCCCAGATATTCCCTCGGGAATTCCGACCAAACAAAGGTGCTATAAATGGGAATTGGACATAACAGGTCACGCCGTTTACACTCCGGGGAAGTTTGAATCAATCCAGTAGCCTTGCTTGGGACTTTTACTGTACCTCTGTTCAGTTCATCGTCCAAGAGCCACAGGCTTCAAAATATCACGGGAAATATTCAAAATATCACGGGAAATATGGGTCAGTCAAATAGTCAGACAGAGACGGTGATCTACGGAGAGATAACAGCGCGAAATGGAGGTATTGGACAACGTGGTAATTTGTAGTTCACGTGTCCATGATAGCTGAAGCTGACTCCGCTGAAATCGCAGCAATATGCATTGCAATTCGAAGGGTGCGCTGAACACAGGAATATCCGTTTTGTTTCCCCACCGTCATCCTTATTCGTAATATTTACCACAGTGTATTTTTGATAACAACGCGAGATGAAGCTTATCATGTTATGACCTATTGTTCACGTGCAAGACGAGCACAAGTCGTGTCGTATTCATGATGTCCATCTAGCCCGTGCCCCTGTGATCAGGGTCCTTTGAACCGAAGATTAAAGAATACAGCATACCTCATGTAGACGTTTACTCAAATTATATTTATGAGATGGGTTAATAACATTTTTAAGGATTCGTGCGTTCTCTCAATGTATGATTCACCAATACGAGAAAGAGTCTGAAGACAGTCATGGCCGATGAAGGCTTGATTCCTGTGAGGATACACACACCATAAATAAACATGAATCATGTCACAGCGGGGGGGAGGGGCACAAGGAATCTTCATAGAAACATTTTCCACTGCTCGAACAAATTAATGTCGCAGCAACCTGGCAAAACTACTGCATTCTCAACAATAATGCTACAGACAAGAAGTTATCGATCCGGTCAAGGATATTGTAGAGAACCCGGAGCGTTCTAATTCCCACGCCCCGACAAGACCAACTACGGTCTGCGCGCGCTTTTAATCTAATCTTCTAGTCTCGTTTCATGACCCGCGTGATTCACTGACCATGAAATGGGGTTAGAAAAGATAAATCTAGGATTCTCGTAGTCCGTCATTGGTTTTGTCCTAGCGTGGAAATTAGAATGATTCTGGTTCTCGCCAATATTGCTTATTCAGCCATGTATGTTTCATCAATACGAAAACGACTCTTTTGAAATGCCCTAGCTGATTCTTGTCTTTTATCAGGGGAAACTTGAAAACATCGTCATGAAATTATATAATGTATTCATGTGCTCTCTGAAAACATTTCCTCGGACACCGAATGCGTTACAGCCGATGACATTCCCCAGCTATCTTCGGACAACAAAGGACAAACATGTATCATCATGCCACTGCCCGGGGGGCATATGCAATCCTTACGTGAACCTCATCCACATTTTTAGATGAATATGTTTTGCCACTGTCATAAATACTGGAGACGTAAATTAGCAGTCCCAGAATAGGACTTGCTTGTTCAATCATGTATGTTTCACGAAAACGAGAAATAGTCTGATGAAGGACCCTCGCCAATCTTTCCAGCTAATCAATGAGAAACATCAAAGAGTATCCATCATCATGTTATTCGATGCCGAGGATGGGGCAATCTTCATAGAAACATTGATCCATGTTCACCACATTTATGGGTCCTTAAAGACGGTCCACTCCATTAATGCACTATATTAAAAGTGGTAAAATGGCTGCTAGACCTTCTTTAAATCAAAAAGTTGGGAGTCGAAAACTTCCCCTGCCTGTAAAGTGGACTTCGTGCACGCAAGAGCGCATTTTACAGACGAGGGAAGTTTACTACACCCAACTTTTTAAGATAAGTGGTCTTATATGTTTCATCAACACTACAAATAAGCTTATAAAACTCCTCGCTGATTCACACGTCGTGTCAGGTGGTAAACATCAAAATGGACTCCTCTTCGATAATAAGAAAAAGAGTCTGTATTCATGTGTTCTCATCAATTACATAAGACTGCGCAACCAATATCCTGAGCCTTCAGAGTCGGTAATCGGACAACTACGAGCATCCATCACTATGCCAGTGCGAGTAGGGGGGGGGGCAATCTTCACAGAAACATGTGTGCCACCTGCTCCACGAGTAGTCGGAAACCTCACGTGGCGTGGAACACATGTCTGAATGCCTGATGTCCCAAGGTATCCTATGGTTCCAAGAGAATGATGTTGCTGGCATCAGAATGGACGATAAATAATGGTTTGGATCAGATCTGATTTTGACGTGTCTTAGGCGAAAAGAACATTGCATTCATCGTCTCGTGAAATCACGCCCAATATTGCAGTAGAGTTATGCTCTTCTTCCCCTGTCGATGGACGTAGTTCACAAGAGAGCGATGGGCGTTTTTAGGAATCATATAATTTGTTTCTTTTCCTTCCTAACATAAGCTGAAAGAGCGACATGAGTCTGAAAAATCCACCATCAATGACTAATGTTGTTCGAAGCCCGTGGTTGTCTGTCTAATTTCGCTCTTCAGGAAAATGCGCAAAATTGTTCATTCATCCGCAAGGATGCTCAAGACGACAAACAAAAACATCGCATGCCTTGAAATGTAAATAAACCATGAAGTCTGACTTTCTATCCGATGCCTACTTGTTATGATGAAAGCGCTGCATTTTTTGGGTGTGTGTACTCTTTTCGTGATTCTCGGCTTGGGCTACGGAATTGAACTCTGGGAGATGCTGGAGTCTCTCCGGTCGAGTAATCTCCAAGAGCTATAGATTGTAGGGTAAGGAGAGAGAAGACGCAGCAAAGAACAAACTTTAGTCAATACTAAACAGCGCAGTGTTACCTACCCGGGCTTTCCAATCCCCGCCGGGAAGACTCTCGAGAGTTATAACCAATTCACTCTCTCTCGTCACCATTCCAGAACGCAATCCACTACCGGTTCGTGAGAGACAGAAGGCGAAATCAAGAATCCTCTCTCTTTCCCTTCTCCACCTCCCACCTCCCCCTCATCATACGCCACTTTTTCTTCCGTGTTTTGGCCGCCGTATTTCATCGCGTGTTTTTTCCGCGGAATCAAGGCACTCCCTGCACAAATCTGCAACGGAACTGTGATCATCACGGCCACTCTATAGCTGAGGATAAGGTCGCCTTTCGCAACAACGTCTTACATCATCTTCTTGGACCCCGGGCCCTTTCAACACCCCCTGCTAAATCTAAAACACCTCCACACACGTTCCTCACATTAAATCTGTGCTTGGACCTGAAGGGGGGTATTTTGGAGGCGCTTCAGAATGCCGCCCAGTGCATTAGTGCGACCCTCTTCATGATGACATCCTATTTTTGCTTAGCCCCTTCCGAATCCATTAGAGCTTTCCCCCTTCAAGAAAGAGCACGTTGGTGTCTGGGACCAGGACCTCAATCCCCTTTCCTATTCTCCCTGGTCTACCGCTGAAATAGATTTCACCCCATCGAATTCTACCCCCCGCTAAGTAATCGGATGACACATCAGGCACACTCACGAAATATTCGATTAATGTGATTGGGCCAGCTTCCGTGATTTCTGCAATTCTGCGTAAAGATTTAGAGGTGACTAGTCTCTCTATCTCCCCCGCTAAATTCCCCCGGGGATAATTCCATAGCACAAGATCATCCAGACACGTTTTCGGCGACTAATCGTTCAACGCCTGCCCTAATCCAAAAGTCCCGAATCATCTGAGGCCTGACCGCGTAGTGCTGTATGGCGCAGTGGTTTAGAGGCGCACCTACGGGAAGGTAGACGCCGGTTCGAATCCTGGCTGCCCCATTCCGTTTTTGCTGATTTCCGATTCACTTGCGCATTCGTGATTCAGCGACATTTTCACGCGACTCGTTTCCCACGTATCCATAACGTTATGAATGTGGAAGAAATCTTCCCAGTGCTTTCCCACGCCTACTCAAAACTGTGGCTGTGAGTGCGGGCGACGTTTTCTTTCTTATCTTACTGTGGTATACGTCGTCCGCCCCTTACACCACCGGGGTATACTCTAGACTCATATTGTCATATGTTTGCTGACTGAATAGTGCATGAGGATCTCCGGCGCGTGAAAGTTGATGCCTCGAGAGCCCGCGTGAGGAAATAATAGAATATGGGATCACAACTTCTCGCACACCTGAATCCACTAAGACTATCGATGCTTGACGTGATGTATGTTCTTTACCGCATGTTCACCAGCTTTACAAGGTCAAAGGAATAAGTTACTTGATGGCACTTGGAATTGGTTTACAAAAAAGAGCTCGCAGTAACACCTTCTGGACAACACACATAATAGTTTACGCCGTTATGTTACACACCCTGAAGATCCAACACCCTGAAACTGAGGCTCAGATTCAAACAGAGCGCGTAAGTCTGCACCGGGAAGGGGATCTCTCCATAGATGCCAGAGATTACGGAGAATCCGACTAGTGGATCTCTGTCTATCGGACTTCGGAATTGACTCGAGAGTAGTTGATCGATGTCACCTGTGCAAATGAGCCCTATTCTTCTTTCAACTGGTCGTACATCCCGCTTTCCATGTTCATCTTCACCCTCACGCCTCCCACTCCAGCTCATCCTCTTCTCAATACAGTCTCTACTGCTCATCGCCTCATCATACTCTTATCTTCTCATGGCTCTATTCTTTAGCTGGTCGTAAATCCCATTGACGAGGTATCACCTCATACTTCTCCTCGTCTTTTCATGTTCCCTATCCCTTCTTCACCTCTACTTCTCCTTTGCTTCATCTACATCCCATATTCTACTTATCGTCCCATTATTCTTCACCTTCACATAATCTTACAATTAGTTTCATCTTCTCGTCCCCCCACTTCTCATCTCCACCATGTATTCCACCTGCTTTCCTTTTGTCCTCTTTCCTTATCCCCCGTGTTCCTTCAATCCACCCGCTCAACGTTATGCAGACCTAGCCTTGGATTCTATCCATCTTCGCTACTGCGTTCACCTGGCAGCCTTGCTCTCAGCGCTCTAGACTGAAGCAAAACTGAGTAATGATTATGCGTGTTGGGCCAAGGTGAAGAGGGAGAGAGGAGAGGGAGCCAGCTTTATTCGGGAAGACTTGGACAATCTAAAGACAGCAAGCAGCGGCGAACTTGGGTTGGGGGACAAGGCAAGAGTTCTACAGGGGATTCTAAGAGGATGGGGAAAGGGACGGGATCCGTCCTGGGCTCGCGGGGGGGACTGCCCCGTCCGGTCGACGCTGGGGCCTTTTGTACTCGACCTGCAATGACTCACAATCAGTTGTCTCTGTATCTCTGGGTCTCCGGGATAGCCAGCGGCTCTCTCGTCTCTTCTCTCGATCCCGCACTCCGAGCCCAAGGCTCGGAACGCTAGAACGTTCTCCCGCACTAGTCTCATGACCAGCGGCAGTCTGATACCTCCTAACCATTACAACTGGACAGCCCCGATGGAGAGAAGGCTGAATGTGTCGAGCGTTATGTTACTACCATCTGCTGCAGGCAGATGCTACATGCAATCAGACTAACGGCATGGGGAAACGATTTCCTTCCCTCCCCCTTCTTCAGGGAAGAACGTTTGCTTGTAAAATATTCTCGGTGAACCAAAGTCGTCTAAAACCGCGTTCTATCTGAACTGAACTTTCTAATCACCTCTGACACTGAGATATCGGAGGAAATTTTTTTAACCCATTCGATAACTAAGTATTCATTTGTTACTCGACACTGGAGAAAGGACGGCTGTGAAACCATAATGCGCGACTATTGTCAAGAGCCCAAGCAATTATAATTTCCCGTTCCGCGACACTGTGTTTATCTCGTAGTCCCCTCCTGTATCTCCGGAACTAAAAGGGCTACGAAGCTGAAATTTTGCATACTAGTTGGACCTGGATTTCCGAAGATACAGGAAGCTGACATTCTGTTCGAGATGTACGCTTATCGTCATGCTAAATTATTCGTCCATCCAGTTGCGAAAGGGCGGAATTTCGACGGATTTGCAGCATATTTTATTTATAGCGAAACCTGCTACCGATTGAATATCTTTGACTTCTCTACACTATAGTGACTGCCGAAACATATTCATCTTTGCAAAAAATCACTTCAATGTCTGGTTCGTCCTGAAAATATGATACTAATCGTTCCCGACTGTGTTTCCGTCCTTGTGCTCCACCTCTTCTCTTCCTCTTCCATAACTTCACCCCTTTAGCTCCGTCTTCTCTTCTTCCACGTTCGGTTCCTCTTCCAGAATTCAGCTTTCCCTCCTCCGCCCACACACTCCAGTATATCCCTGTACTCCGACAAAATTGCTTTTTCGCGCTGTCCTATGACTTTCATCGTGACTGCACTGCGCCAGCCTCTACGTTTAATTATGCGCAATTTCTCTTACAAGAGTTCACCCTAATTATTGATGCCTTATTATTTGCATTTGGTATGATTGCTTTGTAGCCACCAGAGTTACTGCGCACGTTTAGACTACCGTAGCGTCCGAGGTACGGTACCTTATTGGCCGGATCTGAACTACCGTATCTTAATGGCTGGATGACTACCGTATCTTCAGAAGTACCACAACCTATTGGCCGGATGACTACCGTAGCATCTGAAGTACCGTACCTTGTAGTCCGGATGACTACCGTATCATCTGAAGTACTGTACCTCATTAAGAGGCGGTCTCTCGTATCTTCGAGGAGCGGCGGTCACAGGGACTCAACGTTGGCCAGAGGGGCTCAGCTGTTCACAGTAGATGCACCCCCATGAGTTATTTGTAAATGTAGAGTTTCATGGAAAATTTCGAAATCCCCTTGGGTCCCGACGCGAAATTAGAAAACATCTATGATCGGTCATAACTTTTTTCTAAATCAAAGAGGAGACTCCGGATT
>JACMIG010001577.1:8549-19546 GCA_014805385.1 Levipalatum texanum
GGGTACTCGCTGTTACTCGAGCAGCTGCACAGTTATGACTACCGATGGGAGGGAAGGGGGACGAGAGTTAAAACAAAACATTCCAAGGCCGAGAAAAGCGAGAGGAAAGGATCCAGGCGATTCAATGGGATCTGGAGCACAGCAGTCACTTTTATATTGGTGGCTGTAGAAGGTTGATAAGGATCACGTGGAAGATGATGAGGAGGAAAACAGCCCTGGAGGGCTTTACCGTATCTACCATGACGAGAGGTGGACGCTGGAGGATTATTGTTATTTTAGATGATAAGCATGTTTTGATGCAGAGACCAGGAACTGCTTGGAGTGGAAATTGTGCAAGAGAGCGAGGGCAGGCGACCACCTGCCCTTTCGCAATATGTGTGTGTACACGAACAGTGAGTACCTGGAAAGGAGGGGGCCAGAGGAAGAAAGGCTGTGATTGCAAAATGGTCCCCGCGGGCAGTGGAAGACAGTGTAAACGTCTCCTCTTGCACCAAACGTCTACTGGTTTGTCAACAAAGAAAAGAGACATCGGAATATGGAGAAGATCCAATATTGAGAGTGAATCAGCGAACAGGTAGAAGCGGGGGCCACGAATTACGAGTGAGGGACTCGAATCCGGTCAGATTACGAAAGAGACGGGGGCCTTTTGTGGGTGAAGTGGATAAAGAGCCAGGCGCTAATGCGACAATGTGTTCGGATCGCTGCCAGAGGCGACCGGAACTACAGAGGGAGGAGAGGATGAATATGTGACCCCTTAGTCAGAGGAGAAGGTATCATGGCCAGGAAACGAAGGAGGAAACGGGGGGAGAGCCTTGTTTGCACATTTGATCGTCTCCCCTGCCGTGTCATGGAAGCTAGACCGGAATTCCCGAACGCTCCTTGGGGGGCGCGACGGTTCGCCCTCGGCCCCTCCTTCTCTCCGTCTCTCTTCTTTCCGTTGTCTCTCGAAGGCCAAAACAGTCTTTCCCTCCCCCTCCACTGTATTCTCTCACCAAGAAATAAATCGTCCACACAACAACAGTAACCCAAGACGCCCCTTCGTGCAAGGCGAGGGAACAGTGCAACACCTGGAGGGACCCCCTCTCCTCTCCTCTCCCCTCCTCACCTTTACTCGAATGTCGTGGATGCCGACGGACTGGACGATGGCGACGAGGCACTCCGCCGATGTCAGAACCACCTTCCGTCCTTGCTGAAATATGATAGGTTAATTTCAAATAATTACAGTAATCCTCTAAGGCACCTTTCTTCGTTTGCGGTATTTGGATGGCATAGACCAAGGAGGCCGCGTCGTATATTAAAAGGGGGATGGTGAGTCTCTCGAAGGAGGCGACAATAAAGCTCTGCAGCGTTGGAATTCGACAAGATAAGCCGAAGGAGAACGCACGGGACAGGGAGGGGCCGAGGGGCTTCGGGGATGCCCCCCACTCTCATTATCTCTTTAGTCTCTATCTGGAGGAAAGACAAAGGAATGCAGAGGCCACGCGCACTTCTTCACTCACTCACACCACCCCTTTCGTCACTGATTAGAATTAGAACATGCTATTTTACCCTAATTAAAGGAAATATAATTTCTGGCTCCGTCTCTGAGTTCTCAAAAGAAGGGTTCTAGCATGATTGCTCGCTAAACGTAATAAGAGGCGAAGTTTGCGGCAGGCAGTAAAGTGAAGTGTATCTTGGGGCGTCCAGGAGGTAACGTTGAGTGTGGTCTCCCGCAACCGGACACTCTATGATTCATTTCTACCTACACCTCTCCCTCCTCTCTCTCCTTCTCTCTCTTCCCTCCGTTCCATTCATCCGTGCCGCTAATCACAGGATTGAGGAAGCGTAAAAAGATTTGATAACGGGGCCTTCGCCTTTGACCAGAGAGAAGAAATTGGGGGGACGGAGCCAAGTAATACAAAGGAGGCCCAGTTTGATGTGATTGCATACGACTGCTGCTGCTCTTTCTTATGGAGACAAAGTTCTTTGCTCGCCACTTTCGAAGGATCGCCCCCTCAAATTCCCAAGCTTCCCTGTCAAAAACTTGGCCATGGCTAGAGACAAGGGGATTGGAGAGGATTAGAGAACGAGAGTGGAGGAGTCATTTCCACGTGCGTTTCCAGGGGACGGAAGCACCCACGAGGGGGAGAATGGCAGCGAGCTCCTCAGGGATTACGGTAGATTAGAGCAGGTCGGTAATTGGAGGAAGGAAGTTCCCCCTGTGAGACTCGGCCTTGATTTTATGCGTCATCTAAAGTTCGGGTTTGGATTATTCCAAAATAAACAGGCGGCGGCCCGATCATCATTCTTGACTGTTGACTCGGCGGTTTTGGTTCGCCGTGTGGGCATAGGGGAAGAAGGAGATTATCGCAAACTGATAGTCTGGCTGGGAGGTAGCCCTTTTTTGAGGTTCACCCTAGGCACCCTCACTTTTGGAGGGAATAAGTCAACATCGTCTTGGACGCCGTCTAAACCTTTTAGCGAGCCGTCAGGTTGAGGGAATTTTTAAAAACAAATAAACGTCTTGAAAGTATGTTATGTACCTATAATTCCTAGTTGCCAGTAAGAATGCTGAATTCGAAAGATCAAAGATCAAACTGACGTTTGAATTGAGTAGTGCCCGTATGGAGGAGAGGCAGAAGAGGGCGATTCTCCCCGAGGCGGGAGCTTCGACGGCAGAGGAGACGAGGAGGGAAACGAGCAGATCGAGGCCCGACGACGACAGGAACTCCTCCAGGAAACTGAAGGGGATATTTTAAATAAATATGGATTGGTCAAATCTATAAATATTTTAGAAGCATAAAGATGTCTGATTTCGCGTTCCATGAATAAGACGCTTGGTGAAGTCTCACAATCAGGGGTCCTTGAAACTTGGATGACAAGCCGGGAACATTTTCAGACATGGAGCAGGAATGGGAGGGAGTGGCTACAGGTTGGAGTGATAAGTGGACGGTTGGAAGGGGAGTTCGAGGGGAGAATGGAAGGGGAGGAGGGGGACGAGGAGGAGGGAAGGGCGGTTTACAATCAGTCAGAGAGTAGGCTGAAAGGCTGCATGTAAACTGTAGAGAAGTAGCGCCTTGATACGGTTTACGGTCTTCTCTTCCCACCCTTCTCCTCTTCCTTCTCCTCCTTCTTCTCCATGTTCCACTTTCCGTGACCTCTTCGTTGTTTTGTGAATGCTCAAGTGAATAAGCGTGGGAACGAACTTTGAGGTCGAATCTTCGATTCCTACGCCAAGGGATTCGAACATCCGATAATTGTTCAAAATCACGTCATTTACGGGGGGATATTCTACTCTGCAGAATTTCCCACCGAGTTCAAAACAGAAACACGAAAGTTGCAAAAGACCACGGACGGGACACCTACTTGCTGCTACTGTGCGAAAAGAAAAAATAAATAGTCAGGTGCGAAATCACTCGATTGTATCCACACTTTAGATAGCATCTTTATGCATTGTCGAGCACCAAAAAATAATTTCGAATTTCGACGCCCGAAAAACCAATCGCGGACAGCGCACTCTCATGATCTACCTCTTCAAGTCTCGATTCATGACAGGTTGAACGACACCCGGCATGAAACGGGTCGTAATGAGGTATATCTACAAGACCCCACGCTGGCCAAACGTGGTATTGCTCGAACAATGGTAAATAATTATTACTCTCCTGGTGCCCGACAATAGTCTGACTTCGAACACCCGTGGATAGAGCGTGCAACGAGAGATTAGATAGACACCTTTGGAACTTTACTTTCTTTGAAAAGTCGAATAATCGTAATACCTGTGTTCAGCCGTCCTGAGTGCAGTGACGACGTCCTGGAGGTGGCCGACGGGATCGGAGTCCTCGGGCAGGGGAGGAAGGGAACGATCACCCACTCGCTCCGCCAACGACGACAACGACGACACCAACGAGGAGGGAGAGACCGAGACGAGCTGAAAGGGTACTGTAGGCTTGGGCAACTGGGGGCACTGGAGCTATGAGCTACTGGGGGGATGTGGCCAAAGTTACAGAATCCCGGGTGAGCGAGCACGTGGATGATGAGCACTCGGAGGAAAATGGACACGGAAATAACGGCGGTGTTCTCAGGGGGAAGAGAGAAGTCTAATCTCTCCTTGGGGGTGTTCGAATTGAATGATGTTCTGCTCTCGCTCCCTTTCTGTTTGTATTTCTCATCTGGACGGTGATCTCGTTCCAGTTGAGCCCCGAAGGCGCGGCCTCTTTTTGACTCGGCTCACTTTCACGTCGAGGGACAGTCTTTTTGTAATCCGCGAAAAGGAACCGTAAGGGAACCTAATTTAGACCTTTCTACTGGTGAACAAGGTGAACTCGGGGACAGCTCGGGTGAGAAAAGACCAATTCGGAGAATACCCTTGTCGTCCGATAAGATAAACGCCGTAGCACGCGAATGCATTGATCGACTGATCATCTAACGGGACGAGAAGTAGATCCTCCGTATCGATTTTTGGCCCGGCAGATAAATCAATTCCTCACTCCAGCATGTCGATTCCGCAGCATTGCAATCTTGTTCTCCGTCGACTGTCCAGCGAGCGCCCGTTCCTTCTCTTCCGATAGTTCCAACTGGGCCTGCAATTCCGATCTTTTATGGTAAATGTAGTAAAAACGGCATCTTATTCTTGATCACTTTTTTATTCAGGGGCCATGCCCAATTTCGGAGTACTGTTAATTCCGATTGAAAAGTGATCGAGCCGAGGGTTGGGACTATGAAATTATAAATGGTTGTATTCATGACAGTTCTATTTACATGTAGTCTCCCCACTCGTTTTTCCGTGAGTGTTCAATTCGTTCAGGATGAACATGATCCCTTCGCTTGAATCGGAACTTCCCTTCCTCTCCTTCCGGATTGTGTCAGATTCAAGATCCCTTTTATCCGCCCATCCGGATGTTCCAGTGCTCGCTCTCAACTCGTTCACTTATAAGCCCAAACATCTCTATTTTCGTGGCCAACTTGTGGCATTTAGCGATCGATTCCTTTCTATTATACTCTGTAGGAAGAAATCGAACCTGAACTCGAAAAATGGTTGACAAAAGTCATAAAGGTGAGACCAGGAATTTTAGAAATGGTTTTGGATTCCCTTCCTCACCAGTAGTGCATTGAAGTGGTTGTCGACGTCCTTGGCGGAGAGGGAGGCGGGGTCGAGGGGATCGACGACCGCCGTGGGAGGTCCCTTCCCCGTCCCCGATGACTCCTCTGCCTCCCGATGGAAGCAGGACAGCGCCCGTTCCAGCCAGTCGTCCAACCACGACACCGCCATCCGAGTGGGGTACTGTAAGAGATCGGAGATCGAACTGCGGGGCGGGAAATTCGAACGCGCGATAATGACCGTCGCCGAGGTTAAGCAAGCAGTGTTGACATCAAGGTACGCCTAGTAAGGGAAGCGTATTGGCCTCCTTTTGTTCTTTGTCGTCTGTTCTCTCCTCGATTCCCTCGTCTCTCGGTCGAAGGAGCGACAAAGAAGGCGAAAAAAGGCTGAGAAGATGCTCCAAGTTGGAGGGGGAATCTGTTTGAGCGCCGCAGTGTCAAAGCGTGGAAAAAGGAGCGCGAACACCGAGAAGAGTTTGCAGCGCCGTGTTTGGCCAGTGAAGGAGAAGCCTGTTCAGGGGCTGAACCCGGTCTGTGAAGCGAACATCGAGTATCGACCACGTGTTCAAGAGTTCTAATTTAGCCGTTCAGGATGGAACAATTCCGGACTCTGGGCGGACTTGAACATTCTATTGTCGGGCACCCGAAGCATTCTGTTCCTGCGTACGGCTAATCCCAATGACGAACTACGCGTACACTTAATCAACCTCTTCGAACTTTTCAGATGTGATTCAAATGAAGCGGAAGAGGAAGATGAAGATCTCACGCTATCTGAAGTTGGTATTCACCGGAAGTATGAATTAGAACGCCCTGGGTGCCCGACAATGCGCCTGTAGTCTAATGATCGTGACCAACAAGTCCTGCAGACAAAGAAGAAGAAACAAATAGTGGCAGAATTGCGGGAGCGAAAAGTGAGAAGTGCTCGGGGGCGGCAGTCGAAAAGACATGGCAGATCTCGAGATCAGTCAACAAAACAGGCAGCCATATTGGCTCACGTTGAGGAGGGGGGAGGAGGTTTCAGGTACTGGCCACCCACCTCCCCCTCCTCCCCCCCTCCCCACCTCCTCCTCCTCCTTCGAGGAGAACGGAGAGCCTCGACGTGATTGAGAATATGGACAAACAGGCGGTGCGTGGTCATTGATACAGTGGCCATTCTCGTCTCCGTCTCTCCTTCTCTCCCAAGAGGGAATATAAGGGCCGATCGTTTTTACGCAATCGCCGCGTGGAAGAGGACGAAAGGGGCGACCCTCTCTTTGATAGCGATGAGAGGTCAAGAGAAGGGAGGAGGACTGGAATGCAGACGATAACAGAGAGAAAGGCGTTGTAGAAAGTACACGGCAGCCCCGAAAAGTACAAGTTGAGGTGTCAAGAAGACCACTAAGATTAGCATAAAGAGGTACTTGACAGGTGCTGAGAAAAATTAGGCGGATTTGTTGCTTCTGTATTCGGAAACTAGGAGGTCTTGGGTTCGCGACAATGAAAGTCCACAATGTACTGAACGCGTTAGAAAGGAGCGAAAGCGATCGGGAAAAGGAGGAGGTTCGGGGGTCAGGCACTTTTTCTCCCATCATGGGCAGCAAAAGAGTAAACAGGGCGGGATTACCTCCCCTTGTCCTTGTCCTTGGGGAGGAGAACCCTCAGAATGGTTCGAACCTCCCCTTCGTCATGATCGTGACTGCAGAGAAAAGTGCTAAGATGCAGATAATCTCGATTTAATTGGTCTCCTACCCCTGTAGTGGCCTCTCTGTCACCCTATCCCTCCTCTCCCTCTCCCTCCCCTCTTCTCCTCAGTTCAACACCACCGAATCGGCAGCACAGAAACGACGACCGATCATCGCCATCACGAGAATTCACAGAAGATGGTTGTAAATATTTCCAGACTGGTCAATGGAACAAGTCACGATCTTACTGAAGAAGAGCACAAATTTCCATCTCCGACAGCGCAATTGTTGTCGGCGAACGGACCAAACTCGTCTTATTTTTCTCCAAGGCACATCTTTCAATATCCGACGACGAGAGCAAGCCCGTTTTTAATGGATAGAGAGAACAGTTCTGACGGAACACGAATTTAGACACGTTTGGTTCGCCGATAATATTGATCCTTAAAATTCTGCGAGTCTATGCCTTCATCAGTTGTGCTAAGCGCTTCACAGCTCTGATCAAGCCAAAGAGCTCGCAAAATTTCATCGTTGAATTCTTCGAGATACAAAAGGTTCGAGTCGCTATTCACAGTAAGATGAGGGCTTGGCAATTAGAAAGCGACGGGGAAATGGCGACAATGAATGAAAGGGAATGCGAATCCCCGCCGGGGGAAAGTGAATTTCGGCCACTGATTGCGGGAAGGTGAGAAGAGGAAGGATCAGAGGGGAAGAGTGAGAGATGAAGGCGACACTCTCATGGACAACAGGGAATATTCCATGGCCCCAGGTATGCCTTGGCACTTGCACTTTCTGTTTTAATTATAATTAAAGAAACCAGTTGAGAGCACAAGAAAGATGAGCTGCTTATCCGATACAGTACTAAAAAGTCATAAGACTTTTCCTGATCCCCACCAGGTTGCTCCTGAATGAGAAGAGGAGGAGGAGGAGGGGGGGAGGGGATACCCGTAGATACGTGGATACCACGGGGGGCATTCTTTTCATTGGCCCGGCAGCTGCATAATACCGTCCCCTTCCAACCAGTTCAGTCGGGGGAGTTGTACCCAAGCCTCCTCCTCTCCAACAATACCTCCTCTTCCTCCTCCTCCTCCCTTTCACTTATGCGTCATGACTCGGAGGCCGCCCCTTGAACCCACGGCAAAAAGTGGAAGGCTCTTCCTGCTATTTATTGGACGGCCGAAAAAGCGAAGCAGAGAACAGGTGAAAGTGGGTGTAGTTATACGCTGATCTACTGTATTTATCTAACAGTGTGATCATAGAAAGTATTCTCCGGATCGCTTTCTCCCCCTGACAATATCACTGGCAAAGAAAAGGCGACGCGGGAGTAAAACAAAGAGTACGCACAGGAGTGAGAGGAGGGGAGACTCGAAATCAGATATGATTCCTCCCTCGCGCACGTCCCTTTTTAGCAGCAGCGTGCACCTGGAGACTACTGTGCATGGAGGGTGAAAGGGGAGCTGGTCTAAATACCTCCACTGGGGGTCAGCTGTGCTTAGAGTCACTGTACTACTACACAGAGAGGGTCACATGGCCAACAAATGAGACCAATCATCGACTTACTCCACACGACGAGGGGAGACTTCACGAGGGAAGGGGAAGGTGACGAGTGCCACGAGGTTCCCCCTCTGGAGATTAGCCCCCCTGGACTACTCCTCCCGTGTAGACTAACGGGAATAGAGAGTCAACTTCACGCGCCCCCAAGGGCATCCCGGCAGTACAGTAATCTTCTACATAAAAAGTGTCCAAATCTGATTAGGAGAGCAAGCACGGGCGGCCTCCCAGACAGCCCTTGACTGCTCCTTTTTGCAGGCACTGCTCATTTGCAGACGCCTTGAATGGTCTGGAGGGAGTGGCAAGTGGCTGAGTGTTCCGAGATGTTCTCACAAGGGGCCCTCTAAGGGAGCGAGCTTCGTCCTGGACAGGAGGGAGAGGAAGGGGATAAATGACAAACAGAGGAGGTAGATCATGGCTGCTTCCATGGGGGAGTACTGTAAGGGGATACGGGGGGAGCAGGTCGACTCCTTCCCGTTCCCCCTCCCCCAGGGACCACTGATCCTTTCCCTTTGTTGGCTTCGTGCCAGGGAAGGGAGAAAGGGGAGAAGCAGGGCTTAGGCCATCACACAGACAGTTTATTAGAGAAGAACGGTATTAGAATGGGGAGAGGGATAAGGGAGGATTTGGTTGAGATGTCAAAAGGAGAATGAAGACTTCGTTCAAGGAACTGTGAGATGGATTAACGAGTAAAGTGAATGCAAGAGATCGCTGCGGAAACGGAATCATTCAGGAGCACACATTGGTGAAAAAACCGATAAAAGGTACAAACAAATCTATTGACAAAAACACATGAAATGCAGGAAAGCTAATCGGGCTTGCGAAGAACGTCTATAAAAAGTGCGTGTGGTACAAGACACAAAGCTCTAACATAACCATCAAATACACGATTTTCAATTAACTTTCTGAAACAATTCGAAAAAATCGCGGGGAAAAAAGGAAACACATTATCTACACTTCCGCGAGAGAAATGAAGGAAAAGCACATACATAAAGAGGGAAAAGATCGAGAGGTAGAGGTTGGAGATCGGGCAAGGGAGAGAAATCCGTAAGATAGGCAGGCCCGTTTCTCGAATACCGTACTCTACTTCCTTCGTCCATAGGACATGTGGACACGGATAAGGTACTTGATGTTGACCTGCTTGACGTCGTACACGATGTACCTGGAATATCGTAGCCCTCGGAGGGTCCTCTCCTATCCTACAGTGACAGCCTTTCTTTTATACCCCCATCTTTTTTCTCAATCTACTTTCCACTATCTATGTTCTGAAGTCGTTATGAATGGGTCAAGCCCGGTACTAATCCCCCATGGCGCCAGGAACCCCAGTACAGAGATAGCCTTGAGACACGGGAGTCTTTACGACGGTGTTCACTTGAAGAGCAAAAAGATATCCGACAGTGAAATATGCTGAGTGAGGGAATGGGCAGTGCAAGAAGCAGTTATTGTCTTGACCTCCATCAACGTCGGCGAGTGAGCAGACATTGGGCTAGACCATTCCACCATCAAAATAGCCAAGGCCGAGAGACAATGAAATAGAGTGACAATTCGTGTGCACGAAGTGATTGTCGATCAGGGCCGAAAATACCTAATTGTAAGAGGACGGAAGTCCCAGAACAAAGCCCCTTGACAATGCGGCACAGGTTGAGGAGAGATGTCATTAGATGTGATACCTCTTTCGGTTCAAGGCGCCAAAGAAAGGAAGAGAGGCTCTCAAGGATGGAAGGGAGACAGAAACCGTGGCCCTTGTCATGCTAATCAGTCCCTCTTCTCATTCAAGGGGTGAGGGCCGCAAGAGGAGATGAGCCCTCAAGGGACCAAGGTCCTTGGGGTGGGAGGAGATCTGGATCACATTGGTCACAGTCCAAAGATATCGGCCAATGATAGCACTCGGATTAGTGCAAACAGATCTGTGGAGTGATATGGGTGGGCCAATGAACGGAGAGAAAGAGAATGTCTACCGCCGAGGGGGGAGGGGCTCTAGGGGAGGGAGGGGCAAAAAAGCCCTCGAGTAATGGGGGGTAATGATCGTTCGGGCGCCATCCATCGAAAAGCGGCAAGAGATGATCGGAGGAGGGCAGAATAAATTATGGACGACCCCCATTGGAGAAAGCAAAGAGAAGAAGAAAGGGAGGGAGGAAGAAGCCTCTCGGCCTCCCGGGGCGCACCCATTCCACGATCAACGGCACGGAGGAGGGCTACTTCTGTAGAGAGAGGGGAAGAGGAGTACCCGTCACTCACGGACGATGGCTAATGGAGGCAAGTTAATGAGCAAGTAAAAAAACAACAAGACGAATGTACAAATAACGCGTCATAGTATCCGAGATCACCATAGACTTTGACACGGGTTTGCTCTAGAAGTGAGGGTGTTCAAGCCAGCCCCAGAGGATCTCTTCCTTCCCGTGTCATCCGGGTAACAAGTGAGTGACAATGGCACGGCGCTGTGAGGTAAACGACCAAATAGTCGTTAACCCCTCCTCAAACCACATCCGTGTATGGCTCGTTTGTAGGGCGAGGGAAGAAGGGAAGCCAGACGGTTCCGTGATCGAGAGAAACCGCGACAATGGAGAACCAACAGAGGCCAGGGGAAGGAATCAGCCGTGTTATTCTCGATTGAGTCTCCACGGGGGGGGGGGGGGGGGGGGGGAAGGGGGGGGGCCCGCCCGGGGGGGGGGGGCCACGGGGGGGGGGGGGGGGGGGGGGGGGGGGGGGGGG
>JACMIG010001579.1:0-19539 GCA_014805385.1 Levipalatum texanum
ACGTCAGCTAGCGAGACTAAATCTGATGTTTCTCCAAATATAACACTTTATTTTGCATGAAACTTCGCACATATATGTAACATGGCATGCTGAATCGAATTCCGTTGAGAACCGACTGCAACGGGAAGCACTTTTTCGAGAAAATGCTGTTTGAAATACTAAAAATGAATTTTATATGTAAAATTTTCATCAAAAATTTTTTTGCTTTCAACAGGCTTGTAGAGCGTAAAAAACTACTCCTAGTGGTGTTCTTAGTTTTTCGATACGATAATCCTATAGTGAGATATAACGTTTCTAAATTTTTCGCCTATTTCGTCATCATTTTCGAATTTCGAAAAAATTTCATGTGCGCTGGATTCCCCATGCGTTTTTTAGTGAGTGTGCCAATTTTCATCCAAATCGGAGACAAAAAGTTTTTTCTGCTCGAACTGCTCCTCCACAGAGTGCTCCAGTCTCTCAGAAGACGCGTTATATAGAGGGTAACTCGGAAAACACTGGACGTAAATGTGATTGCTTTGAACTCTGTGTTCATCGGAACAATGTCTCTGCCATGGAGAGTCCGATTGTTATCTAGCGGGCATTTAGAGGGCAGAAAGAGTGTTCCGATGCTCCCGGTCTGGAGGGGGGATGTTGAGATCAAAGATCAAAGATCAAAGTTCAAAGATCATCTTATCACTTCCAGGCAGCCGTCTATCTCGCGCATCTCAAAGGCGCCATCCGAAAGGGCGCCAAGGGATCGTCCAAGACTACGGCTACCCCGTGAGGATTGAATTAGGAGTATTACCGGTGCTATTATAATTCTTACAGATTCCGGGCAACGGAACGTTCATTCCGAGCTCTGCGAACTTCTCGTACGACATCTTCCGAGCACTCGCATCCCGTGCTACGGGAAGACCTCATTTAGAAGAAACGTATTGTCGCGCACAAATTTATCAGTATGACACCCGATTGAAAGCAAAACACTCGTAAGACAAGTAAGGCAAGTTCGTAAGGCACTCGTAAGACAATCGAAAGACAAGTTTGTGAATTTAACGACCAGCGTGAACAACGTAAAACAATGACAAATCTCAATTGGTATGACAACTCGAGGGATAAATGCGAATCAACGCAAGTCTACAAAATATAGATCTTCACACACTGCCGCACCTTCGTTCGGCAGACGTGGCAAGATGATCTGTAGATAAGATAAGGGGGGTGCAAACAAAAAAATTGCGTGTAGTAAACTTCCCCTGCCTGTAAAGTGCACTTCTTGCGAACACATGCACCCAAGAAGTGCACTTTACTGGCAGGGGAAGTTTGGTACACGCAACTTTTTATTTGCACCCCGGTATATCGTTTCTGTAAGAATACATAGCACCTCACAATTTACAGTATCGCTCAACGATAAATCTACTACTATATAAAGGGCATGTGTGTCTGTGCGTGCGTCACGTTAGGCTTAGGCTTATGAGAAAAAAGTTTTTCCCCAACAATTTTTTCCAACGTTCACCCACCGGCAGGCGTTCCCTGCCGCCGCAGGCGGCCGGAAAGGCCTGGTATTTCTTAAAACATTTTCTCCACTTCAATAAAATAGTGCGCTTCCGCTATCGCTGTTGCGTCCGGGCAAATTTTCTCCCATGATTGTAAGAAATATTGTCGGGAACCAAAGCGGAGAAGCGCAGAACTACTTCCCTTTGGCATTGATTGCGATAAGTTGGTAAAACAATACTTGTTCGGGAGGGCTGCGTAGCAGATCGAGCAGAGTCCGGCGTGGCCACACGGAAGGAACACCAATTCGACGGGTCGCTCGTAGCACACCATGCACAAGCTTGTACCCGCCGCTGCCTTTGCCAGATTAGGTCCAAGAACCATGGGCCTCAAGAGGCACATAATGCTATTTTCGTCCTTGATTATATAAATACATACATGAGAATGGAGTCGAGGATGGCATTCGTTGTCTCGCGGTAGAGGACGGTGCCCACGAAAGCTGGAACAATTTCAAATAAATACAAATGTCCATGAAGAATATAAACTCAATCACTGGTCTGCCTACCTCCGAAAACCGTGAATACTGCCGTTCCGAAACCCGGCCCAATCCTGTTGCCGATTTCTGATCCATAGTCCGCGCCTGACGAATTAGCGAAGATTTTAAATTTTCATTCATGTAGAGTATCTTTAGAGGCTCCCAGGAAAGTACACGCCCCGCGGACGAAAATTAATGCAGTTTCAATAGGCCACTTTCCCGCGGATCGCTCTGTTTTGTAAACCTGTGTATTTCAATTCCTGTCTTAGGAGTGAGAATGAAAGCAGGCTTACGTGGTAGATCTCGTAGATGCCGCGAGCCATAAGAGAAATACGAATTATCTGAAAGGGTGAAATATTATAGAACAAACGATAATCGAACCGTGCATGCAAAGTCAACGAAGGTTGCAGCCGCTGCATCTCCGCCCTCAAGAGAAGAGTAAACAAGCTCGGTGAGAAAAGAGGTAAGATCACTGCAGACTCACGGCAGCGTCGATGCTTATGTTCGTGACTATTGTGCTGCGCCACGGTTTCCATGCGGGCTGCAATGGAAAATCAGACTCTAGAAAAATCATTTATGTACTAGAAAGTATGTACTTTCTGAATAAAAATAATTTTATAGAGGCAAACACACAGCATAAATGACGACGGTCGTCCACGGTTGGAATAGGACGCGCCCGGAGATGCCGTTGAGAACGCGAATGGGCTCGGCCGTGAGGGCGAGGGCGCTGGCAGCAACGACTATGTGCCACAGAAGACGAGCGCGCTGGAAAATGCCTACATAAATCATCCACTAGCGTGCGAAATCAAGCAAATTTTGAAATAAAGTAATTATGAAAAGTCTACTGTACCAGGCCGTCGACCATCCTCTTGATGAAGGTCCCTTTTGCTCCCTTTGCCCGCGATTCCGGACTTGCGCATGGAGCAAACATGTACGAGTCTGTTAGAAATCCCATCTTGGCAGGAAGAGTGATCTGGAACTTAGAGATAGAGGACGAGTGCTCTGAAACGCTCTGGAACTTTCAGAGTGCTCTGGAATGTCATCGTGAATCTTTGAAGTACATCGTAAAGTAGGCGGAGTGTGAGCGACTCGCGCTTGGTTCTTCAATAAGGCGAACCCCTGTTAGATAAATCAAATTGTAAAAGTAATTCAAATTTATTCCAGCACTCTGAATCTCAACAATAATCTGTAGTTAAACCAAAAAAAACAGAATCTAATTTAACAGTGCAAACTAAAATGGCAGATGTTTCTAGAACAATTGATTCCATTATTCCTCAGCGTCCGCCGCCTGTTCTTCGCGCCAGAATTTGTGCAGGGCGCGCGAGAAGCCGAGCAGTTCCACCATCGATTCGAAGTGGGCTGGAAAGATACAAATCATAACCAATTCCAAATCCATTGATTTCTCATAATCGGCAATTTTCTGGCATAACATTTTTTCTAGGACTGACAATGAGAAATGCCATTTTTGAATTACATGCCCAAACTTAGTTGCGTTTCATCGGACTTCCAAATGATAAAGAAAGGTCGCGGATGTTGATCACATGATCATAAACGTGATTCTAGATAGATTTGTAAATTTAATATTGTAAAAAAGAACTCACATGGTGGTGGTGCCGAAGCGACGAGATCCGCTCGATCTTCGCGTCTCCGCGGGCTACCGTACCTAGGGTAATAAATTATAATAGTTATTATTGTTATCGTATTATTATCGACACAAGGATCACACAGGGACTTGAGGTATACTGTAGAATTCTTATCGAGACAGGAATCCCGCCAGGACATCAGGTACACGGTTGAGCTCCAATTTTCATGGCCCGCATTTATCCACTCTACTATCCCCCTTCTTTTCTCTCCCTTTCCCCCTCACCTCGGAAGCACAGTCTGCCACACGTGCAAGTACAGAGGAAGGCGGCCGAGCTCCTCGGGTCCAAGTCCCGAAAGGCGAGTCAATCCGGCGGGTGTGTACTGTAAGAGAAAAAATCAACGCTTCCAACAACTTCCAACACGTTCAAGACCATTTTTAACCAGTATTCGCGAAGCTGAAGCCTCGTTAAATGGATTTTTATCACGCCGTTGACAACGGCCCGTTGTTTTCCCTTCGTTATGTTCATCTGTTTTCGACGGGGAAGTTTTGGTCTGGGAGATTCCTAACACGATTATACCTTCTTGCCGGTGTTGCGCGCAGCCTTGGCGGGTTCCATGCGCACGGGCGCGCCGTCGACATCGAAGACGCGCTGAAACATAAAAGAGTAATTAATTTAAAATGTAAATAAAAGATGTTTAAACAAATATTGGCGACTCTGGACAAAAAGGATGAATCAAACTACATTAATTGGCTATTAATACCTTGAGATACATGGCATCGCCGAGAATCGGTGCATCGATGTGGGCGAGGGCGAGGCGCGGAAGATGGCGAGCAACTGGAATAGTTACAATACTTCTTTTTCATTTTGAAATTTATCTTTTGGAAGCACATGGATGGACAGCATTAACGAACCAGCAATTTTTCTGTATTTACGGGTTGCGTGAAACGTAGAAACACCTAGTAATGAATCATTCCAGAAGACCACTGCGTTCACATTCTAATTCCAGTGAAACCGAAAATAACACAACCTCCTCATAGTTTCAAAACCTTTCAACCCCTTATCAATTAATAGATATTTGTTGTATAATCCTCTATAACTCACACTTGCTGCACTGGAAGTGGACGAGGCTGCAGTCGTGACCCGTGGCGAGCTGTATGGAATTTTTTTCTCCAGATTTTCGTTTCGGGAACCCGGTACATTCAAAACTAGGCGATCCTACCGTTCTCCAAGCCAGCTCTCCCTGCACGGCATATTTGCCGGTACGCTGACGCTTGTCCGCTACGCCCTCGACGAAGACGTACTGAAATATTGGTATGTATCAGGTTGGAACGAAAGTAACTTTCAGCTCGGCCATGTTTATACTTCACCTTGTATCTCCAGAGACACTAGCCGTAATCAATTGAACTATTCGTCGTAGGCATCAGTGTTCTTCTGACATTTCACCATCAGCTTGTGGGTACCGTACTTATAGAAAACATGGAGATAGGAAGCGTAGAACTCCTTGAGGTCGGATTTGACCTCGTCGCGGAATTCAAATTTTTCTCCCTGGATTAATGATCAAACTGACTGATCATTTGATTATTAGTTAGAGCAAAGTCAGTAGAAAAGATCGGGTAGGGCAAGTCAATCTAGCACAAATCAATCGGCACACGCTGATTTTCGGCGCGGAATCTTCATTTTTGATGTAGCGATGGAATAAGATTTATGGTTATAATTCAAGCTTCTTGAGGTTAACAATCATGGCCTCTTCTCGTTTTTTCAAGTGAACATTATCAGTGATTCCAGTCTGCTTAGATTGGAGCAAGCAGTTCACTCGCCGTAGAGGGCATTAGAAATATGGTCGAAAATCCACCCGTGAAGTAGCATTTCTTCGATGTATGTATTGTACCCCTGGAATAGCTCTCTCCAGCCGAGAATTTTGGAATGAGGAGAGGTATGTTTTGGGTGCACCATGGAAATAGACTTGAGAATTTTCGGGGGCTGCTGATCAGGTTACAAAAATATAAACATGGCACTCCGATTTTGGATGCAGTCAAAATTGCCGCCATTCCACATTTTCGCACTGAACTCAACAACGAAATTGAGAATGAGTTCATCATTAGGGGGACTGTGCGACTATGGGTCTTCTGCCTATACCCTACTAGTGGTGTCCCAACTGCTGCTGACTCGGGGAAGATATTAGAGAGAACGAGCTGAAAGTTACTTTCGTTCCAACCTAATATCTTTCAGGTATCGACTACCAACTCTAAAAATATCTTCCGAAGATTGCTTATAAGAACTGATATTTGAGGCTCAATTGAAACATCCGAAACGATACATTGAACACTGTCGGAACGGAAATATATTTTTGATGAAGAATATTATTTGTATTTGTATGTTGCCTTTGCTCGCCTCCTTATGCTTCGCGACCGGCGCGAAAGTAGCGTAGCCTGACAGCGTCCCTTCCCGCTCGCGGGGCTTTCCGACGCAGATGGCTCTGAGATCAAAGATCAAACTGTTGTGTAGATAGAGATTGTATCTACAGTTGTCTTACATCTGTGAATTAGCACGAGACTATTCGAATATCTAATTGTGTCTCACAACGATCCTTGTGGTACGGTATGGTGACTTTATCGCTTTAGGCCACATTCATTGTTCGTTGAGTTGACCTGTGTCGTTGACTCCGTTGCCTGTCTCTCTGGCTAATAAACGTGTTGCTAACAATGCAGTGTTCGTTCGTAAACACAACACAAGCTATAAAGAGGAAAGACTAAACTAGAAAGAGGTTTCAAATTAGAAATGACGTACAGCGCCGAATACACGAAGACATCGTCTGTAGCCGTGCCGCGCTTCAGACACTCCACCATGTGATTGTATTCGGTCTGAAAGGAAATGGTATTTATGCGAGATCTAATTGCAGATCAAAATCTGGCATTTATTTCATGATTTAGATAGGAGAGATGTAATTGTTGACTCGAGAAGAATCTAGCCCTGTTCGATTGCGAGAGATTCTCAGGTTCAACGAAGATCCTCACCTTACTACACGGAAGGATGAGCGGGCCGGAGGCGTATCTGCAAAAGGAAACATTGAAAACTATCGTAAATTTCCTAGGTATGTTTCACTGTCGTGTGATAATTTATGCAATTGTCAAAAGGTTAATTGTACTACAATAGGTTTTGAATGCACCCAAATTACACACCTTTTGATCCCTGTAGCAAATCCTAATTGTGGCTCTTTCAGGAGTTGGGACAGCTGTGGGATGGCGTCCGCGATCGTGACCTGTAGTGGCAAGACATCAGATCGATCAATAATAGATCGATATTAGGGATGAAGATAAAAGGAGGCGGCCTCGTTTTTAGTGTTTCTTAACCGTAAGTCGTATAGGATGGGTCAATTGGCATACTGTAGAACAGCAAAAGTTGCCAAAGAGTTCTTCTTTTTCCACGATAACAATTTAGAGCACCGGTAGTGGGTTGGGTACACGGCTCGAAAGGCCCGTGTTCGATCCCTCACCATGGCATCCAGCGACGCCCTCCTCCTCTCCTCCCCGCTGTCGACGCCCTCCTCAGCGGCCGCGGCATCTTCGTCTTGGTCCACCGCATTGTGGACGGAGCCCCTGATAATGTGTGATCATAACCAGGTAACAAAACTCCAATTCCACTAAAAAATATCCAGAATGAGAATTATCTGGATTTCCTCATGGCATGAAACATAGATCTTCGGGTCTTGCTGATGCTCGCCGTGATACTGGATTTTCTACCGCTACACAGGGGTGTCAAAAACCAGACTGGCTGGAGACGAATGGTCACACTTTTCTCCGTCTCGTTCTGACTATCGATCGTCTAGTCACGGCGAAAAAATCAATAGACTAGACGATCGGCGAGAGATCCGCGGTTTCTTTAGCATAGCTGTGCAACGGATGCGAATTTTTCAAAACCCATGCTAGGGCCTATGTAGTCGAAGGAGAGGAATAAGCTGATATTTTTATTTCATTTTTAAATTGTGACCCTGGGGGCATTAATCAGGTTTAAGTGCTCTTGGACCAATAAACATGCTTCAGGAACTCATTTTTAATTTTGGAAAAAATCGCATTCTGCTCCTATAAGTAAGACCCAAGAAGCACATCCCTGCTACTGCCACGAAGTATGATTAGGATACACTAGAACCTTTCCTGAGCAACAGGCGAGACGCCGGAATTTGAACCTAGGATCCACCGCTCATTTACAACTCTCTCGAATTCACTGCCGTCCATCTGCTTGAAGCCAAGTCACGAGAAACCGTTGGACATAATATTTATGTTTCAACCCATGAGAAAATCACCAGAAGTCCCATCCGTCATATCAGATTAGTTGTTCCATCTGTATCTATGTTTCATGCCATGATCAAAAGATCCTCACTTGCCATCACAGATAATGAGCTTCTGGAATATCGTCCATGCCAAAACAAATAAATATTCAACGTATTTACCATGAGATTCAATTTTCTTCCGCAATTCGAACCAGGGACCCTCTGATCACGTCCGGGATCCTTTGCCATTGTGAAAGGATCTATCCCAAAATCGCCGAAATCCTTCTGCCAGAAGCTGACAATGAGACACGAGACACTGTACCGGCTATCTACGTTTCATGCCAAGATAAAAGACCCAAAATTCACATCCAGGATAGCGCCACGGAGACCGATTTGGGTACATTAAAACGTTGCCTGAACAACCGACGTGGATCCGTAATTTGAACCTGGGACCCCCTGTTCATATACGCTTCTCTCACTGCGCAATGATCAACTCTCGAATTCGCTGCCGTCTGTCTGCTTGAAGCCGAGTCACGAGAAACCGTTGGACATCTACTACTATATAAAGCGCGTGTGTGTCTGTGAGTGTATGCGTCACGTTTGTAGTTTGTAGCCTAAACCACCAGGCGTTCCCTGCCGCCGCAGGCGGCGGGGACCGCCTGGTAGTATTTATGTTTCAACCCATGAGAAAATCACCAGAAGTCCCATCCGTGATAATAGATTAGTTGTTCCAGCTTTATCTATGTTTCATGCCATGACCAAAAAAAAAGATCCTCAATTACAATCACAGATAATGAACCTCTGGTACCTAGTGGATGGAAAACTATTGTGTTTGCCAAGAGATTCAATTTTCTTCCGCAATTCGAACCAGGGACCCTCTGATCAGATCGGAGACCCTCTATCCCACTACCACTGCGCCAAGTTCAATCATCCTTTCCTTCTGCTTGAAACCGCGACCCGAGACCCCGCTCGACTATCTCTTCACACTTGACATGCGCCAGTCCTGGCGTTTCATACCTCGTGAAAGACCCACAATTCACATCCCGGATAATACACCGGCAGCGTGTTGTAGGATATTTACACCAATAACTTCTCTGAAAAAAGTTGATCCTTTGCAAAATCAGGCCATGTTTCTCGTCAACTATAATAGCAGAAGTGATACTTGCTGCGGATCACCGCAAAAGGTCGACAATATGCCGTGATTCGAACCTGTGACCCTCTGACCACGTGGCGGATCCTCTACCACTGCGCCAAGATCAACCCACTTGAACACTCCGCCGTCCTTCTGCTTGAAGCCGAGACACGAGACGCCGTATGGCTTCTGCAGGATGACGAAGCGGCCTGGAATAAAGCTGATGTTTCTTTCTGTTCTACTAAAAACAAACACAACACAATCAAAACGAGACGGCTTCCATTGCTATTAATTCACCGTGAAACATAGGTCGTTTTCATGCCGCCATTGGATCGAACTTTCCAAATTTTGAGCTTTTTTGCTGAGTACTTCCTCCGCTGAGATAAGGATAATCGTGGTGCGAAAAGTTATATTTGGAATAAATGAACGATTTGGTACCGAACCATCTCCCTAGACGGCGAAAAGTATGATTCAAGTATGTTTCTTCCCCCCAGTTATTCAGAGCCAATTCAATGTGTAGTCAATGAGAAACTGAAAAATGTAGCCGAATTCGCTATAAATAGCATTTTAATTTCCAGATAAGTAATTACCCGGCTCATGGAGGATCATGCTCTCGCGCAGGTATCTCACAAGGGCATCCGTGTACTTGAAAGGGCGCGGTCGTGTTGCTGCCTGGAATAAAATCGATAAATATTTTTATTGATTTCTGTAAGTATCTATTTACCTCGACGAGCTTCTGGGGCGCCCTCCTGTTCTCTGGCTGTCGGCTTGAAGGCTTGTGCTTGGATGACGCTCCTGGAGACGAGGAAGACGTCGAGGCCCCATCTTGATGGCCATCATTCGAGGAGGACGAGGGCTGGAAGTGGAATCCTTAGTTCACCAAAAATGCGCAATCCTTAGAACACCAAAAGTAGGCCAGGACTGGCGCATGTCAAGTGTGAAGAACTCTGATGAACCCATCCTGACAGAATTCGAACTAGTACCTAAAAACTTGCCAGCGCTCCGAATCCGAGAAAGTGAATGTGTTTCACGGACGAGTAATAAACGAAATAAGAAGTCCCGAGACAATGTGTGGAATGACCATCCTCCCCACCCCTACCTCCGCTGTGCTCGTCGATGAAGAAGGCCGGATAAAGCAACGAAGAGTCGCTGCTGCTCTCCGTGATGACGCCAACAACGATGACGTCATCTAGCGAATTCAGTCATACTGTTCTTCGATGCGAATCAATCAATAGCCTGGACGCGGACCGTGTGAAAAACTCAAAATACCGATCAGCTCAACAATTTACTTTTCATAAATTATACAATGTTGAAATCCTGGAAACATAATCAGCGGATACACCAGGTACTAACGAGTCTTTCGAGGGGTGAGGGTGGTTGATGGAATCGACGATGTATCTACAGTCGCGGCTTCTTTGAATCGGAGGCATCCTTGCCCTTCTCCATGAGAGCTGCCTGCACCTTGGCTGAAATGAGCCATTGAAACCGAAAAACGGAATAAATCAGAAAAAAATAAAAATATTTCCTACGTAGCAAGGGAAATACACTTCAACTCACCAATGTTATCGTAGTAGCAATCCTCCGGAAACTCCGGATTGTAGAGATTTGGCGGGAAGTTGGTGCCGAATTCCTGAAACATTCTAATGTCCTTGGAGGGAAAACGAGCGGGACAGAAAGTGTAGGCAATATTTACATTCAGCTCGTACTGCTCGATGAAACTCTCGTAGATCGATGGATTGAGGAAGCCCTCAAAAATCTACATTTCAAGATACTCTCTCCCTTTGTTTACCTTGTTATTTTGTAGCGCTCTATTTATGTTGTATCCCGCGGCCTTGCGCTCGAACATTATCTGAATGAGCAATGACGAACTGTGAAATTAACACACTACTAAAAATCTCTTTCTTGTAAAACAGCACTAGCAAAAGTCGTCCTCACCCGGAATTTCTCTTCGACCGACGGGTTGGGCGGGATGTCGGGAGCAGGGGGAATGACGATCTGTAATGGGAAAAATTAACCGATTCGAGCTCCCTAGCCCTCAACTAGTCTGATTGTAAAACATATTATACCAGTCGGACTCGGCACCGCTTCGCGGAGCCGACTCCGACTGGATACACCTCAAACTTGGGTAATTAAACCTGTGACGTCACAGGAGTGAGGGGAGGAGCGATTGCACAATATTGTGCAATCGATGACGTCACAGGTGTAACAGACACATAAACAACGCGATTATTAAGGTAAATGATACAATTAGAACGTTACTTGACGATAAAACCGTTTTCAGATGAGCTCTTGATCAGTGCATAAAAGGGTTGATACCGTGTATAATTTTTCAGCGGTGGGTTTTCACACCTCTTTCCGCCTTAGGCGGTGATTTTATGACAATATTTTGTTTCGGCGGGGGGTTTACCCCCTACTTTCCCGCTACGGGGGGTTTTTTTTACAATATTTTTTTTTGGGGGGGGGGTTTACCCCCCCCCCCCCCCAGCGACACCTATGCGGTACATATCATTAATGCACTGCTCTGAATAAGGCAACGCACCGATCCTCGATTTATCCCGCAGGAAACTCGTCCCCCTCCCCCTTCTCACAGTACCTGACTTAGCGGCGTGTACTGGCAGTCGTCCTCGGCCTGGGCGGAGGCTCCTCCTCCTCCGGGCGTCGCGGGTCCCTCTTCCTGCATGAACTTCGGCGTGCTTCCGCCCGCATCGCTGCCGGTGCCCTCCGATTGCTGACAACACACAATAATTAAATATATAAATTAAAAATATTCAATTAAATTGCACGTAATATTACATACAATCGTCATTAGATCCTTGCAGTCCGCGATCTGTCGATCGATGGCGTCCTCGTTCGGATCCTCATCCTCTTCCCCAGTCGGATGGCGCACGGGCGGTGCGGGCTCCGCTTCGTCTGTAATAGTGCAGTGGTTAGACGTCATTCCCGTGAGATGGAAGGTTCGATCACCACTGTCGTCCTCCTGCGATGTCCCTCCGGCATCTCCAGCTGCGAGGCGCTCGTCTTCTGAAGGTTTCTCATAGTCGGTGTATAGATTCAAGAGAAAAAAATCAATCCTGGATCTTTCAAGGAGATGGAAAAATTCTAAACCTTTTTCGAACGAATCCTGACCGTACCCCAGGAGCGACGCCGTGCTCGTAGTCTGCAATGGGTAATAATACGACCGACGGACTTTGTAACTACGGAACTCAAAAGTGTCGCCAGCCGTGTTCGTACCTTGCTCATGCCGCCGGCCATGGCAGCGCGGGGTGAGAAGCTCGGCGAGTGTTCCGCGCTGCGTTCCGCCCTTCGAGGAGGCGGCGGTTCCGCGAAGCCATCTTCTGTAAAGTAAATTTATGATTGTAAACTGTGTGTATCAATCGATCTTTGCGACCATACATTCGGTAAAGCAAAAGAGGAATACTTACATTCAGCAACGCAAAAGGCGAATACTTACGAGATTCGAGGTCCTGCTCTTGCTCCATGGGCTCGGCATCTGAAGGAATATCTATGGTTCAAGGGAGGTGGATAATTTGGAACCTTCGTAGAAGTAATCTGAATCGCGGCGACGACGATCGCCCTTGGACTCTTCCTCCGTTGGCGAACCGCGCGATCGACGGGAATCCAAAATTAAATAAACCGATAACATTAAATAATACGATTTTTTTCTAATACTTCATGTGGTCGTTATTACTAGCGAACGTAGATTTGCATAGTCGATATTTTAACTGACGAGGTGCGAGGGGATTCGGGTGATGTCCTTGTCCAGTGGGAGTCGTCGCTTCCTCGTCGCTGTCATCTCCGTAGGCGACAAGATTATTCATGTCCCCTGGAAGAAGCGGGAAAGAAATTTAACTATTGAGGCAACCCCTCAAATAAAATTCAGAAGTAGATTGTATTGGAGAATCTCCACTCTACCGCGGAAGCATTGCGGTACCGTGATCGGAATTTGCCAGCCATCGATGTTAGAATGTAAGGCATTTATCGTGGAGCCGGTCAAAAGGAAATTCCAATTATAAAAACAGTATAAATATTCGGTGCCGTGTGTGAAAACATGCGACGCTAACAACCTTGGGAAAATGAACAGAAATCAAACAGGAAACGTGACGAAGAGATCGCATTCGTAACTTAAATAAAGTGGATGGGAAGAGGTGCCGTCTACGCGCGCATGGGTCCACCAGGACGGGGCATTCCGCGGGGCATGCCACCTCCGCCTCCGGGTCCGCCACGGAAAGATGTACCGCGTCCGCGAGGTCCACCACGTCCTCCACCTCGGCCGCGCTGCGGGGGTCCGCCATCACCAAGACCCATACCGATGGCTCCCTGAAACGGAATTTATAAAAAAAATGTATTATATGCATGATTCTGGAGAGAAAAAATTAACATTAAAATATTAAATTTGACCTTCTGGGCACGTCCGATGTTCTTGAACATGGGCGCATTCTTCAACATGTCCGGCAGGACCATGAAACGGATCTTGGAGCCGCGCACGAAGACGTTCTCCAGCTGGTGGGTGCGGCCGTCCCTGTAAATATCAATTAGAAGGTACGTAAGGAAGCGAAAATACCTGTAGGTGACGCACACGTCCTGCATTTGGCAGTTCATGTTGTCCTCGGCCTCCAGGAGCTTGCCGCGGTAGACCTGAATAATCAGGCATGTTTTTAAAAATCGCAGAATGTAATTTCACTTGAATTAAATTAGGAAAACATCGCGAATACCTCGCCAGTCGCAGTTTCGAGCGTGACGATGTGGCCCTCGGCCTCGTGCAGGATCTTGATGGGAACTCCGACCGAGGTCATCTTCCACTGAACGGAGCGTTATCAGATAGTGATCAGTAGCGGTCCAAGCAACACGGATAACAAAACAATAGCAGGAAAACAAGAAAAATCGTCAACAAACCGCGCCGGTTTTCGGAATTTTCGAAATGGTGCGAATCGCAACGCACGAAACTCACGCGCGCTAAACGCAGTAGCAACTCTCCGATCGCAAACTGATCGCATACTGTACTGCAAATATTCAACTGCTCGTGCTGTCGGTCAACTGTCGGTGCATCAAAATGCCATAATCCGCTTGTACGATGAGACTTTCAGGGCTTGAGATAGTACAGATGCGCAGCCAGCTAGCATATTGGTCTCTAGCCAACTCTTTGGTGGGGAGGATCCGCGGCGGCGGGATATTCGCTTGCAATTATCCCGTCTGTGCAGCTGGGCCGTTTGTTCGATCGTAGTACCTGCGTAATATAGCCACTGCTCGATTCAGTTTTATGGTATCTCGTTCCCGTGGTCGCGGTCGAAATAGAGCGCGTGATTGTGCGGGTTAGTCATAGCTCTACTCTCAATTGCAGAAGGGCAGGCATCGCTCACGGATGCCGTGGGATTGCCAGTACTGCACGCTCATTAACCAGGTTTGTGAAATTATTTTATGTATTTATTGATCTGATCGAAAAGGTATACGGTAGGTCATTTTGGGAGCATCTTTCATACAATTAGAGAGGTTCCCATAAGCGGCACGCTCTTTTACCTTGCCATTCGGACAATGCCTAAAGGATCAAAAGGATGACAAGCGTTAAATCAGGACGAGTTGTGGTCATGCGACGGATGCGGTAGCCTTCGTCCGGCTTCGGCCTCCTCTCCACGTCCCTCTTCCTCGTCGGAGGATACGTCGACCAAGTCCCGCGGCCTCGGATCCGGTCTCCGAAATGTCTTCAGCGGAGCAGGTGCGATTACACCAGAGCATTTTGATGGCTATCAATCAATAAAGCAATCAATCAATTATATCAAATTCCAGTTAACGCCATCACGACGTTCGTGGACGACGTCGTTTTCATGGCACGGGTGAGTGATTTTTAAGAGTCACTTATATTGGCAAGTTACCAAAAGTTTTACAACATCCTGTCTTTACAACATGAAAGTTAAATACTATTTCTCTAAATAGCGTAGGTCCTAAATCGGGATGTGTCTCCTTTCCTTTATTCGAGAATAACGGCTAAATGGACAGGACACGGTGGAACCGCTCGTCGCCCCCACTCCCGCACCACCATCACCTGAGCCGTACTCCATACACGAAGTGAGCTGTACTTCATCGTATTTTAATAAAAACAGCTGACGTGATAAATACAATAGGCGTTATAATTACAGTAACCCTTCTAAATCAGAACGGCCTTTCTCCATCGTCCTCCTTCGGTTCCCCCGCCCGCTCTATCGTCCCCTCGCCCTCTGCTCCTGAACTCATCACACTCTCAGGTATAGTATTAATGGCGAAATTAGAAGAAATCGATAATTGTTCATCACGAAATTAAAAGCAATCGATAAGCACTGCGCTTCGCAATCAGCGCAAGAATGGTGTACTTCGTTGATAAGTTCTCCACAGAGAGGGATAGAGCTTTTTAAAAAAAAATCCTCAAACACTCATATTGCCATAGTCCTTCTCAGAAATATTATACGGCTGCTTCTGAAACATAACCGGACTGACAATAATTTCCAAGGAAACATTTTTGAGCTATGTTTCGGTTACGAAAATGTCTCACTGCCCGTCTCAATGTTAATTTTTGCCTATGAACCATTGCATACTGGTCAAAAAGAGTGATTCACTTTCCAGGGATAAAGTCAATTACGCAGTAGTTGTGCACATGGAAATTTAGCCTACGATTATTGCCGTCTCCTATTGATCTGTCTCTATTAGTCTGCCTGTGAAACGTACCGCAAGAGACAATGGAGCGCTGCCCTTTCGCTTGCTCAGCTTGCCATCCATGGAGGGGATGAAACGAAGGAATGAGACTGGATCGATCCGGGTTCATTTCCACTGCGCCCGATGTTCAGTTGCTGCCGACCTGATCAAAGTAAGAGTGGTGGCATACATGGGAAGGTGGTGTTCTTACTGTCGACCCAATCTTGCAGGGGCTCACGAAAAAAAACTGCCATTCAATTTTAGGCAATTTTAAGGAATATTCTGCCGCATTTGACAGAATTTGAGAAATTCTGCCAAATGTGGCAGAGAAATCCTTGAAATTGCCTCATGAACGATTGATGTTTTTTCTGTGTTCCGTTGAGGTATTTCCAAAGGATATCACATACGCGTAATACACGAGGTGATTCTCGACACCAGACTTGGAGTCCAAGCCTTGGACGCCAGTCATCATTTTAATATTCGCGCGCTTCAGCCCGGATTGAATTTGGTCGATTCCCTTGTGATAAGGTCCTTTATCGCCCTCCTCCCCCCGCCCACGATTCGTGCTATGCATGGGGCGTTTTGCATCCACCTAGGAATGATAAGCCTGTCAAAGCGCGGGAATGAGTCATGGGTTGACCCTGTATGCTATCGACAGTAAGATTGGCTCTCACTCTCGACAGTATGAATCATTCCACTCGGTGGATGTCCACTTACATGCGCCCTATATGTCCTCATGGCGAAATAAGCGTCCCCCGTCTGATGGCCATTGTAGTCTGTGCGCAGTCTCATAGCGATTGTATTTGTAGGCATATTTGCGAAATCCCGCTTCCGTGAGCCTCTCGAAAGAAAAAAAAAGGTGCCCTTCCTCTACCCTGTGCCGGTCCCTGGCAACGGGCAGTGCGCTATGTCACCATGAGGGGGAGGAGAAGGGAGAGGATGGAGGGGGGAGGGAGGAGGAGGAGGAGAGGAGGGGAAGATGAAGGGGGTGGGGGAGTACATGGAAGGTGTGTTTGCTGTTTGAGGAGAGACGGAAACGGAATGGTCATCATTTTTTCGCATGCATTTTCAACACCTTTGAGTCCTTATAATGGAATACTCCCCAATGCGATCAGCTAGCGCATGTCTGCTTCGTCTTTTAGGTCTGTCTGAAACCGACTTGGACCTTTCATTGATTTATTGAGATAGTCGTGAAACTTTATGTTACTACTCACTATTACGTCTGATTCAAACCTTTTTCCTCCAGATGTGATGGCCTTTTTTGTGTTTGATAAATTTTTATTACATTAATAATTTAATATTATTTATTTTTATTTAATATTTCTTGATTCAGACTCCCCGATGCGACCCGTCGTCACGCCGATACCAGCGGGGAGGAAAGGCCGCCCACTGCCACCGATTCCCGGAGACGTCGACTCCAACGGCAAGGGAGCACGGCCCCGCGGCACCAGCCATGGACGGGATCACATAAAGTAAGAGGGGAATGGAACAATGCATAAAAGTGTCCGATAGGTATCGCTTATTGTAAACGCCGTTAGCCGATCATTAATCTCATTCAAGCCTTCTGCCTCATTGAAAACGTATAGTTAGGACTGTCAGAGCGATAAACCTTGAAAGATGACATCCAATTTACCTGGTTTCGTGGTCGAAATTTCATTGCAAATAGTGCAGCCAAAGATGTTGGCCATTCGGGGGATAAACCATGGCAGTGGGCGGTGTTTCACTCACAATCAGCTCGTTACTGTATTTATCTTCTTCCCGCAGATCTGCCGTGAGGCGGGACCACTCCACGCCCGCAACGCCCATCACGGGAGCACGCGATGCTGACAACTTTGCCAGTGTAAGCTCGTTTTTAGCTGTTTTTTCATTTTTAGACCTTCCTGAAAGATCATCAGTTCTCATTTGGAATGATCCATCTTTGGTCGGGTTGAAACATAGATGCACGGGGTTCTTGTGGGAGCTAATTTTGGCAATGCCAACGGAACCTAAATATTGGAAAGAATATTTTTCATTCCGGAATTCGACTAAATCGGTCCTCCATTGGAATGATCGATCTTTTCAACCTACTGTAGCATAGATTCACGGGGTTCTCGCGGGAGATCATTTCGCAAATGTTAACGGACGCCTAAAAACTGAACAAATATTTTTTAATCCATTCCACATCTGTATCAGTACTCAATTGGAATGAGCCATCTTTTGAACCGCTTGAAACATAGATTCGCTGGGTTCTCCTGGGAGATATTTTTGACAAAGCTGACGGACACATAAATATTGCAAACATATTTTTCATCACACATAAGAATAAGTCAGTCCTGAATTGGAATTAGCCATCTTTTGTACCGCTCGAAAGTAGATGCACGAGGTTCACATAGGAGAAATTTTTGCAGTGTGTGTTTTTGCAGGGCGCATAAATATTGAACAAATGTAATTTAGGTTCATCAATCGCCTTGTTGATCAGACCTCACTTCGAATTATCCGTCTTTTAGATCGCTTGAAACGTAGATGCACCGGGCAGGGCAGTCCCTCTATGTCCCTCCCCCCTGATTCCGGAGAGATCTGTTGCATATAAACGATAAATTCCTGTAGTGTGAAAATCTTTTTTTAGTAGGAATGGCATTTTAGATTTTTTTGTCAGATACTGTAATATTTGATCTCGAAAATTTGATCTTTGATCTCTGATCTCTACAGCCTCGTTCACCGTCGACGGTGCACTCGCTGTCGATCCGCGAGAAGAGCACAATCGATGATCGGGAGGCCGAGCACGGACTGAGGAGGATCCAACTACTCTGCCAGTCAGTATCGATCGAACGATAATTATTGTGCAGGGCATGGTTGCATTTTTATACAAGGCCTGATTCGGATAAATATTTTTTCGTCTAAAAATATAGGGCAATGAATTGTAAGTAGTTCAGAACTCACCTTTTATTGACGTGTCTGAAACGTAACTCTGACTTCATCCGCAATTCATCCTAGAAATTCCAGGCTGGAATACGTTTCACTGAGTAGGGAATTGACTCCTCTTTCCTAGAAAGTGATACGACCGGGCTCCCCCCTCCTATTTTAAATTTTTAAAAAATGTACTGCCCTTTCAGGCAGCTCAACACCAACTTCATCGACGATGAATTCCCGCCGACGCTCAAGTCCCTCGGGGAACTGTACGACCGCGAAGGTTTGTGTACCCCTCCTATGTGATAAATGCAGTAGAGTGGAGTGAAACCCCACCCACTTCGAGCAAAGGTGACGGATTAAAACTTTCTAATAATAATATTTATCACGCAATTGGGGAATGAGGAAAAGCTATTTTTGGCGGGGGTGCTTGCTACGAAGTTTTGTTTCAGCATAGGGGGCTTTTCCGTTAATGTCGCCATCTCTTTTTTTTCGGATTATTCGCCCCCTATTTAGAGCTTTATTATCCGACCCTTTCAGACGGTGCCATCCCCGGTCGTCTGCGCATTGACAACATCGTCTGGCTGCGTCCGACGGAGATGTTCACAAAGGTGAGGAGTTGAAACACTGATGAACTGGGTTTCACTTGACGATGAAACTTAGATAAACTGGGTTTACGTAGGGGTGAAACACAGATGAACTAGGTTTCGCTGGGCCGTGAGACTTGGATAAATAGTTTATGCAGCGGTGAAACGTAAATCAATCGGGTTTCACTTGTCGATGAAACTTGCAAGGGAAGTCGGTGGACCTAATTTGGCCAATCGAAACGGGACTATGCGCATTCGAGAGAGCTCGAAAAATTAAGTATATCTGAATCGTCGATAATTGCGAAACGACATCGTGCGCGCGGCGGAAATCCATAATAGAAGCGCGATTTGGCCCATTTGAGACAGTCTGTCTGGAATGGGCCAAATCGCGCGTTTATTATGTATTCTCACCGCGCGCA